>UCOM01000187.1:0-110881 GCA_900474385.1 Ormyrus pomaceus
TCGCCCCTTCCTCCCTCGGCCCAATCCAATACACATCCCAATAAAAGCGATCCAATTACTCGCGCGCGCGCGAGCGTCTCGCGAGAACGAGCGGTCGTTGAACATGACCGCGAAATAAAAAGTGGCCCTCAATTGGTGCGCGCGCGAGTCACTCTTTTTCTGGGTCAAGATTCAAGTTCTTTGGTAAGCAGCCGCGAGAGAGAGAGAGAGAGAGACCGATCGAGCCGACGTGTATACGCCGCGCGTATATACGTTTTGTATGCGAGCTCGTGTGTGGGATGCGGACGGAGAGGTGCGAGGAAGGATTTGTGGAGGAGGCTGTTGTTGTTGTTACGAGGAGAGGGGGGGAGAGCAGGATGCGTGGTTGTGGACGATGGAGTGCGGCTGGTTTTATTGGCTATTGTTGCGCGGTGATTGATTTTTTTTTGGTGGGGATCGTTGTGCGTCTAATTAAATTGGTCATTTTTTCAAGTATTTTTAGAATTGGACCGTGTTTACTTTTTCGTTTATTATGCTGGTTGTAATGAAGTGTAGTCGTTAAGGTAAACACGAATTTTTGACTTTTAAAACGATGATGTTTATAAATGATACATGTTGATTTTTCGAGATTGTTTTTAAGCTCCGAAGCTCGGTAAGACCCTGATCCTGACCTAGAAAAAAGAGTTACGAGCTATTTATGAGATAAGACCGAACTATTTTTCGAGTCGGACGAAAATAACAATTTTAAGCGTGAATCATAGATTCGACTGCGGTATCATCTGGCATTAATAAAAAATGAGGTTATGCTTAAGTTGTCACTTGTCGGTATTGGGTAATGCCTTGTATTCTAACTGAGAGAGATAACAGTTAATCTGAAGAGGTTGAAATTTTTTATTTGTAATAAAGAGTGGGTCATCTAATGGAGAAATGTGTTTTCGTTTACAAATTTTTCGTAGATAATGATGTATTTGTTTGTTAATTTTAAAAAGAGTGATTTAAACAAATATCAAGTGTTGTACCAATACTAATGAAAACTATAAGTCAAAGGGCAATTGGCTGCATATCTTGGAGCTGTAAACAGGGGACTTGGTGAGTTTAACAAACCAAAAAATTAACGATTTAAATTGTAAAGGCATGATGGTGGTTGATGATATGTTATGTGTGATTTTGAAGATAAACGTTCTAGTTATCTTTACGAAGAAGTATATAAGAACTCGATGATTAATGGAAGTGTACGTAGAAAACAGGAAATGAGCTTTCTATTGACACCATTTTTTAAGTGTGTTTCATACCAGTAACTGAAAAATTCTTTTATCAATCTTCAAAATTAATGAGTGGATAATCAGTAAATGTATTAAAAAATGCAAAAGATAGGAGTAAATAATTACTAAAACAGACGACCTTTTAAAATATTGAACGAAAGCATTAATTATTATTTCTCTGCTCTACTTAACATTTATTAATTTTGTTCTTATAATTCTTTACTTAATAAAACAAGTTACTTTTCTTACTTGTAAACTAATAAATTATACATGTAAATAAACTCATTAAAATATAAATTTTTTACATTTGCTCTTGAGCTGCACTTACAATGAATAAAGGTATAGATATAGATATATTTCAATTCCCTTATTGACAGTACAAAGTAGCCGATAACGATCAATTTTTACTTCATTGATGGTCAAATCGATAAGAATTCCCGATGATTAAAACTTTTTTTCATAAGAAAGGAAAATAAATCCCTTTGTCAACTGAAGTTTAATTAAAATAGTTTATAGAGTTTTAAGAAAAATTTAGATTTTTAATCTGATTTATTCATTAGTCAACTGAATAACTAATAACAGTTGAAAGGGAAATTTGACTTTTACCAGTGGTCTACTTCTAGTTAATATAAGAGAAATTTACGACTTTTTAAACTTACCGAAAAAACGCGATAATAAATTATGCAGCCAGCATTTTCAATTATTATTATATGTGTGTATACCTTTCAAACTACTTTTTTGACTTTCAAAATACAGTTGACCGTAATCAGACGCGGAATCGATTATAAATTCAAAAATCGGCAAAAAAAAAGCTAAAACTTTAATCAGATGTGAAAGTTGCATGGACTTGATTTTGAAAATTATTGGAAATTAAAGATAAACTCATACAAATCCAGCCGAGATAATGCATTTTTAAAGAGGCCTTGAGGAAATAGCAGTATGTCTTACATCATCAATATGCAAATGAATTACGCGAAAGCAAATCAGCGCAACTTCGAAAATTCGACGTTAAATTATCCACCCACGTTTCCTACATAAACTTCATTAAATAAACCCTTCAAATCAACCTCCCGAACCAGAAGAGCTTCCCTCCACCGCGAACCTCGTCCCGATCCATCAAAATACAGGAGCCCATCCCATTCCACATCGAGCCCGCAACGCCATCCATCTCGATCCGAAGCGATCGGCTCTCTGAGCGGCTATCTCGTGGGACGATCCGTCGGTCGGCGACGAGACAAAGCCAGAGCGGCAAGTGCGCATAAATTAAGCAGCTCGCCTTCGGGGGCGGGGGGTTGCATTTCGGCCGCGGAGAAAGTCCGCGCGGAAAATGTGCGGCGGTTCGCTCGTGTGATGGCGGAGTGACGCGGGCCCGTTTCGCTCTCCCCGACGTGTGCGTTACTCGCTCGATATGACGAGCTCTCGGCTCCCGCGAGGGAACGAGGCCTCTGAATAGAAAGTGCACGCCGCCGCCACCGCCGCCGCTCGGATGTTATTTAACGATAAACGGCTGAAATTGTAATTTAGAATGCGGCTTATGTAAAGTGTAACAGTAAGCGGCGCCGGCGATTTGCGGGGAGCCGCGCGTTTTGGAACGGGGAAATATAGTGTTTATTTTGTCGGGGGATTTAATTTGGTTGCAGAATAAGTTTAATTTAATCTTAATTATGTAATTTGGTTATCTGTACAGGAATCGGTGCTCTCTGTAGATTCGAATTTTACTGAATATACGTGGAGGCAAAAGTGTGGGCGATATTTTAACTAGTTAATTTACGTAATGAAAACGACATTCTATTTTAATTTTAACTTATTTATAAATAATAGATTCGTATATAATATCTTAAACGGATATATTAATTTATTTATCGAGTCTAGAGAAAACTTTATTCCAAACATTAGAGCATTTATTTAGCATATCAATTATTGAAATTATAAAACTATTTTACTAATACAAATATCTCTGCCAAGCACCCTTCTTCTTCAAACTTTAAAAGCCAAGAACAAAAACTCCTACTTAAACGCGCCTCTTCTTTAAACAAACAAGGAAAAAAAGAGTCTAAAAACCCATCGAAACAGCTACCAAGACCAGTCGACTTTACTGCCGACAAAACCGTGATAAACAGAGTTGTTCCAGAGAGAGAAAGACAACTCGCGCGCACTCGCTAATAAAGCGAGAGAGAAAGAGAGAGAGAGAGAAAAAAGAAGCGAACTCGCCGCGTGTGCACGCGCACATAATAAGCATCGGGCCGGCGTGTTTTCACCGCCATTGTGGAGCTTCTAATAACTCGCGCGCTCGGTGAAATCACCGGGTTTAAAGTTAGACCGCGGACGACTTAATGTGCCTGCGCGCGTACGTGCGTTTTATTTGCTTCAAAAGGTGGAAATCGAAAGCTCGTTCGCACTTGGGAAGATGGGTTTTTTTTTCCTTTTATGCTTTCGAGGAAAAAGATTTCACGCGCGTCGAGATAGGCTTTATTCGGAGTTTGTTGGTGTAGAAAAGGATGGAGAGTGGTAGGATTGAGAAGCGTAATATCATTGTTACTTTTCGAGTAACTAACTTTAATCACGGAACAATGCAAATTTATCGAAACGCAAACCAATCGTCTTTACTAACCCCTCCCCAAAAAAAAGAACGACTCTCGCTCTCACCTCTATTTCTAAAGCTACATTCTACGCCCGCCTAAAACTCGGGCGAAAAACATTGTCGCGGCTCGGCCGCGCTTGTGCATCTAAAGCGCTCCGCAGCCGAGGAAGCGAGCGGCGGGAGGGAGGGAGGGAGGAATGCCCGGGACGAGAAAAGCTCTCGCCGTCGAGACCCAGATTCGAGAGCGCTCGCGAAGTATTCGCGGGGAGAGAATGCCAGAGCGAGGTGGCCGCCGCAGCGCCGTGCGCAGCTCCGAAGTCACGACGCTTCTGCGTGTCGTTAACTTCGTTTTGGCCCCCACGGAGAGGATATTGATATCTTTTCACGTGCAAATTCGGTGTGCGAGCTAACTTGCTGCGAGGCTTGTTTATTCTTGGAATGGGGGAGATTTATTAAGGTGCTTGTAGTATTTTTGGATTTACTTTGCTTAATTAGTAGTGGGTTTTTTTTATTTAATGTTCGGCTTATAGGCTTAAGAATTTTTGTTTTAAAAACGCGGAAATATTTTTTATTATTTTTTAGATAAGAAGCTACTGTTAGAACTGAAAGGTGTTTTATGATTAGAAGCATTGAAGATGAGTGAAAAAATATTTCTTTGAAGGTTCGAAAATGATATTTGTATAATTTTTTTTACATATCCTTTATTAAAACTTTATTAAAAATTCACTTCAAAATTCCCTTCGATTCTTTCTCAGCCCCAAAAGCTGCTCCACCAAAAAGGCCTCAACTCCGCCGCAATAAAACTTACTCCGAAGCGAGAGCAAAACCAGCTGCATCGAGGCGCAAGTGACACTCACCTCGTCGGTTGTGCAGCTAAAAATCGCGGCGGCGGTTCAAGGAGGTAAACAAACCGCTCGGGTCGGCGCTCGCTCGCCGCGCGCTTCCGGCCAGGATGTTACGAGAGCGCGCGCGAATGGGAAGCTCCGCGCCGCCGGCAGATGAAGCGCGGTGCTCGTTTTCGACACGCTTTCCCTGCCCCGCCGCGCCGCGCCGGGAAAAGTTCATCGGTCATTGACGATCCGCCTGACGGCGGAATTGCCGTTGTGTTGGGCAAACGCCGCGCGCGGCGCGGCTCTTGTCCGGAGGTCGACGAACCCCGGCCAGGCCTAGTTAGGGATTAGAAAATTGGAGGGAGCGGGAGAGCGGACCTTCCTTTTCACCGGGTATGTATCGAGAGAGAGAGAGAGTCCTTTGTTCGGGGCTTTGTTTCCGACGAGCTTGCTCTGTGTGTTTATCGTTGAGATTTCGTTCTGCTGAATCATCCTTCGATTTTTCCGGCGCTTTTCTTCGCGTGGATCGTTTACTACAATAAAATTCTAGGTGCTGAATTTCGAAAACGAGAAACATTACCGCACTTTAAAGAAGCGTTCGTCGAAACCCGCATTTTCTCCCCGAAAGCTCCCAAGCCTATCAAATTTACATCCATACTCTAAAAAACCAAAGACAAAGAAACGCGAGCCGCGGCTTTCTAAACGGAGTGGCAAAAAAGCGCGGAGAACAGAGAGCGCGGGAGTCCCAGGGCCCAAAAGGTCGGAAAACGATACCTGCGCGCGCGAACCCCCTTCCGAGCGCCGCTCTCGCCGATTCACGACTTCGCGTATATCCCACTGAGCGCGAAACGGTAAGTCGCGACGCGCCCGCCGCTAGAAAGCGGGCCTCCTCCTCAAGGCTTATTATCGTCGCTTCCTCGTCGCGTCTGACCTTTCCTTCATTCCCCGGATTTTTTTGGGACGCCGGACGATTTTTGCGGCGGGGAAAAGGGAGTCGCGTTCAGGATTATGCAGAAAGTTGGGAAACTTCGTTTGGGAGAGTATACATATTTTCCGAGGGGGTTCGATGTTGCGTCGAGTGTAATGTTTATTCGATTTATGGTTACGGCGTTGGAATATTGTTCGAAAGTTTGTAAATCGGATTTTACGATTGTACTTTTACGATCTAAGAAATGATTCTTTAATGTGGTTGAGGTGTGAGAAAGTGAAGAAGTGCGATAGTCAATATATAAAAGCTAACTTTTTCTTTGATTGAATCATTTGAAAGTTCTGTGTGAATATCTTCGGAATGATTGTGCAGAATTTATTATCTAGAATTTATAATGAAATTTTCAGTTACGAAATTTGTATACATAAAGCTGCATACGATTACGATGTTGACTTTGAATTTTTCAATAATTAATTCAATGTTTAACCCTTTAAAAAGCTGAACTTATTAAAACGAAATTGGTGCACCACCTTCCAAATTCTACCGACTACAAAACACAATTCAACGACTCAATCAAAAGAAAGAAACAACGAGCCAATACCGAAATTATCTAACCGACCCAATTCCCGTCCAGCGCACCTCACCTCTGCGCAAAGGAACCGCGCCACGGCAAAAAAAAGGCCTATCCCTCGTCACGACTCGGACAAGCGTCGTAAAAAAAAAGGCCGGCTCCCGGCCGAAAGGAAAAAAAAGAAAATCAAGCCCGTCGAAAAGAAGCGGGGCTCGTTAAATTGGCGCGGTTCTCCCGCGGCGCTTGGCATCGAAAACAAAAGCGAGAATCGGCGCGCGTCCTTCCGTTTCTCGCCTCGGCGGCTCGGGGAACGAGTTCAACGAACCCGCGCCGCCTTCCGACGACTGCGACGACGTCATCCTTCTCCCTTTTTCCTCCCATTTTTCTAAAACAATGGGGAAAGTTTCGCGGAAGAGAAGCGCTCGGCCGGGTTTTAGGCGCTCGCGCGCGCGCGTTTCGCACGCTCGGATGATGGGCGACGCGAGCGAGCGCTGAAAAGGAAGAGGGAATCGCTCCGCCGCGGAGCTGCTGCAGCCGCGACCGCCGAGGCCTTTCACTGTCCGCCGCTGCAGGAGCATAGATCGCGCCTTAATAGGGAAGCTGCCGCCGTCGCTGCTGCTCCGATCCTCCGCTGTACTTGGCGCAGCCGCGGCGGTTCTAACGAACGGCCTGCCTCTCGATATATATACTTCGAGAGCGGGAAGAGTTACGGCGAGGTGCGCGGGAAGGCTCGCTCGGAAGAAAGTGAAACTTTGCTCTCGGAGGCTGAAGTGGCTTTTGGACTCGTACGGAATATCGCAGCTTTTTTTTTTGTAACTTTATAGGTCGGTAATAACGAACCCAGACTCGGAGCCGCAACACCAGCAAGACTCGATAATTCCGCGCGCGGAATTCGGCCGTTGCAAAGACGTCGTGTGCGCGCGCGAAATCGCGGAAGGTCAAGGGCTCGATCTCTCCCGAAGGCGAGAGAGCGACGACGACGCTTTCACTCGAACTTTGCTCGCTGCTCCTATATGTGCGCCGACCGCGGATTCTCGACCTGCTCTCGCGTGTGTATGCTTATGGGGGGCGCTCGGGTTAGATACGGCATTGTCTGGAGAGCGATAATGCGATGATTGAGCTTTTTTGCTCTCGACGTCGGACAATGGAGAGCCGATGTGTGTGCTCTTGAAGCTGCAAAGGTGAAAGAGTTCTCTTGCCTCGCGTCGAGAAAGTAATTTGCTGAGAAGGAGGCTCCTCGGAATGATTTATGGAAATGCGGGTTTCTTGTATAGTTTCGTATTTAAAGTAGTTTTTTTTTTTCATAACCGCGCGATGTGTGCGTAAGAGGGAAGATTGCATTGGCCATTTTTGCTCGGAACGTTCGCTAATAATCTTTTAATTTTTTTTTAGAAAAGCAAGTTTTTATATCGAATACCGTATTTTAAACGTTTTTTCAGAAACGCCTTTGACGGCCGATGTGCGTATTTATTTCTTCATTTGCGAATGAATGGCAACAACTTTCTTCCAGCGTAAGTTCATTTTCATTCATCGGCTATGTTTTCTGATGAGCAAGAAGCACACTTCATTAAAATATCGAAAGTATCACTTTTACGTTTTGAAGTTTTAGCCATTTGCAAGTTAAATCGTGGCCCCAACTTCCTTAGGCATATATTCAATAGGTGCGAATTTAAATAAAATAATGCCTGTCACGTTGATTTATCGCAATGCTTTTTAACAAAAATAGCTTTTCTATTTCCGACTGCTCTTTCTTTAAACTTTGTACAAACTAATGCAATTCCATTCCAGTGTGTTAGCAGTAAAATTCAATAAAGTAAACACGGCGGAAAGTAGTTATAAGTCAGCGATATTATTGAATGCATTATCCGCGAAAACGTTATCTCGCGGAATTATCACCGGGCATCGAATAACTAGATGTAATTGACTCATTCGTTTTAACTTATTTCGCATTTCATAAGCATGCTAAATCCAGCGCCGCAATGCAACTTTCTAAGAAGTAACACGTATTATATAAGAACCGAGCGCAAAAAAAAACTTTAGAAGCTAATCTCGCGTCTAAAAGTCACTAATAACCCCGCAATCAGTGTAAACGTATCCTTTAATTATGCCCAGATACACGCGATATTCGCCTCGATCCATCGCTTGTTTACTTATCAACAAAACGGCGGGTCTTACGTAACGGCGAGTTATGTCATTCGTCGGCGCGCGATCCCTTAATTTCCTCGTACTCTCCGCGCAGAATAATTCATAAAAAGCTTATCCGGGCGAATTATCGGGACTTCGGGGCCGGAAGAGCATTTGTGCGGTGTGTGTTAAACTTGAATTTTATATAATGAAGTTCACAGCGATTTTTCCAGCGAGCCGTTCTCTCTTTCTCTCTCATTCAATTAATTTTCCCGCGAGCAGCGCTGCATAACTAACTGATTACCGCCATTATTACCGGCTCTTGGCAATGATTCAACTTCGCTTAATTCACCTTTAAAACAAATCTTCCCTCGGTAAATCTAACTATTTGGTCGAGTA
The DNA here is from genome assembly GCA_900474385.1 of Ormyrus pomaceus. Taxonomy (NCBI): domain Eukaryota; kingdom Metazoa; phylum Arthropoda; class Insecta; order Hymenoptera; family Ormyridae; genus Ormyrus; species Ormyrus pomaceus. Next base: position 8,675 of record UCOM01000187.1, read on the forward strand.
CAAATCTGAATAATTGGTACATTCGAAACTGGGCTAAAATAAGCTCGGTGTACAGCGCGACGTTACAAATTTTATTAAACCCTAATTTTACTTTCGACTTAAATATTTGCACAAATCCCTCGTATATTTTCTGATTGAAACTGGATGCTATCGACGCAATCAAATTTAATATACAGATACAATAAATATTGATCCGCCGTTTACGTAGAAATTAACAAACACGTTTAATCCCTGAAATCTCGATTTTTGTGTAAATACCACTAAACGTACTTAAAAAGCAATTTGACCGATCACAACAATCACAACCTAACGGATCGAAGCTCTCACCATCCTCGCACCTTTCGATTCCCCTCTCCCAACTAAAAAAACAATAACTCATCTCCCGCTTAGCGAACTCACATAAAAGCCTGCTCGCCCGGCATTCCTGTACACGCTCCATTCACAAGGTTCTCCAGCTAAGCGGCGCTCGCGGCAATTATATATCTCTAAGGCTCTCTCTCTCTCTCTCTCTCTCTCTAGCACGCGGATAATACGTGGCCGCGCGCTCGCGCAGGGATCAATTGCGCAAATGTAGGAAGCGTCGATGCATTCACCTTTTGTGCAACCTTGCCGAGCCAGTGGTTCTCGAGCCGCGGATTTAGCGCCGCCGCCGCGGTTCTTTAAATTAATCCGCGGCCTGGATTTCGAGCCTGGGGATATCGGTTATATATTGGAGCGGTCGATCGCTTCGGCTTTGGTCTTGGGGTTTTTTTTCGTTCTGGAAATTAGATCGCGAGATGCGTTTTGATCTCATTGTGTTTTATTCAATTTCAAGAGCGATGTATCGATTGTTGCCGGTTGTGAGTTATGGGGTGAGTCTTGGAAGAGGCGGGCGATAAATCAATAGATTTTCCAGCGAAAGCCAATGAGATTGCGATTTATTTTAAAGTATGGACGCACCGCTATCGCGAAAACGTTTTGTATCCTTTCGCGAGATATTCTCGACTATCCCTTTTTTAATCGAGAAACGCGTTACGACAACAAAGATCCGCTACCTCAATCTTGCACGAACCCGGTCAGCCAGCAATCATTACCCCCCGCCTAAACGCATCCCTCTCGCCTCCGTCGTTCCCCGGAAAAACCAGGCATCCCGATCTCGTTCCAATCAACGCTATCGAGGCCAGGCCACGCTCCTGCCCCGCTCGTAAAAAGCCCCGCGCAGCACGCGAGGAATGCCCCGCCGACGGAGGAGCAGTCGCTCTCGCTCTCCCCGCGCTCGCGGCGCGCGCGCACCTACGCGATTCTCAAAATCGCCGATAGGCGCGATCGCCGAAGACAAATGTGATTTAGCGGCCGGCTTGTAAATCACAATCCGCGAGCGCCGAGGCCGGTAGCTTTCTCTCTCGCGCGCCGCGGCGGCGGCTCCTCGCTGCTGCAGTGGCCTACAGAGAGAGAGAGAGAGCCTATATAGGCGCATTCGCGGGTCAGCCGTGAATAATGCCGCAATAACGGCGGCGGCCCCGTGAGTCAGCCGCTGCCAATGCTGATCTCTCGGGCTGAGGGAGCTGCCGAGGTATATTGACAGTACAACGTGGGGCTCGGCGAGGTTCGACGACGAGGATCGCAGGCGTCCGGGGTTTCTGGCGCCAGGTGGCACTACCTTGGGAATGTGGCGGATTCGCGATTTTTACGATCAGCTGCGTTGATGGTTTCGTTTTTTATTCGTCGCCGGCGCTGAGTGACTTATTTACGTAATGCGATTTCTCTTGGGCAGAAGTGTCGTTGTAGTAATTTTAAGACTAAAGATAGCATAGTTTATAAATAAAGTTTCCATTAGATCATTATAATCAATGGATAACTGACGTTTGATTGATTTTACTGGATCGGTTTCTTTAACGAATGTAATGGAACAACTTTTTCTATTAATATTTGGCTTGTCCATGTCATCTAAAACGGTCTGATACTTTCAGTATACTTTTTTTACAACTTTATAAAATCGAATTTCATTCAAATTCTCGAGCTCGACTTTTTGACAATCGCTCCAATTCACCGACGGTTATTTTAAAGCTCTCTATTTAAAAAAAAAGAAACGAAATCCAGCTTAAATCAGGATCCGCTCGCCTGGCACATTTCGCCGGTAACGTATTGGCAGCATATCGGACATATTCCGCCGCTCAATAAAGAGATCGGCTTTTTTCACTTTCGACCGCGGGGCGAGTCTTTATTTTTACTGCGCGTCGAGGATAAGATTGAGCGCGGCACTTTAAGCGGTGAACTTTACCCGGCTGGGTTACGTTTACCCGAAGTGCGGCGCGGCTCCGCTGCCGCTTTTAAGTCCATTACACTTCGAGAACGTATATATACGTCAGCTGCGGAAGATTGGTTTTTTTTTTAATGCGGGTCTATTTAAAAAGGGGAGGTTTTCGATATTTTCTGGAAAGCGTTATTTAATTCGAGTAGAGGAGAGATCTGTTTTCTGATACGTGAATTAATCTGATGTCGATATCCGCTTTTGTTGATTTTACGAATTTAAACTGTTATTAATTTATTGAATCAAATATCAAAGTATTTATATGGTTACAAATAAATAAATATTTATTTGTCTACATATCTACTTAACGCAGAAAGTTCACCATTATGCTTCGGAAAACACTCGCTAATAATTTTTATATAAAACCCACTTTCCAGTCTAGACAAGTCCATCTGATTTATACAAAGATTAACAACTAGAAAACGCATCGCTCAATCCGACATAAAATTACCCCTATATATACCCGCGTACGACTCGGCATTTTTACATAACAGAATTTTCGATCGAGCGGCGCGCTCCCCGCGTTTCCTCCCATAAATTAATCCTCGCTGAATCACTCGAACCGGCTGTCTCCCGGTAACAGCCTCCTCTCGCATTTAATTGTCACGTTTCCTGCACGCCGTGCGCCTTAATAGGCTGTCGCGCGAGATCGGCACCAATATATAAATATATATGTGTGTGTGTGTATAATCGCGTAAGCAGGCGCGCGCATATAAGTCTCTCGCGCTTCCGGCACGCCGATTTTCACTTTCCGCGCTCGAGAAAACGTCTGACAAAGAGCCGCCGGAAGCTCGATTATCGCGTAAGGAACCAGTAGTGTGCGCGATGTGTTATCCGCTGCTTCCTTGAGAATTCGTGTGGCTATATTGATCCGGGATCGGAGCGGTTCACCTGCTTCCTCGGGGGGAGGGATTTTTTTGCTCGAGTGTGGACGTATGTGCGTTACGAGTTTTTCGATGAGCGCCGCCGGATGCCTGGACCGGGTTTCCTGCTTTATCGACTTTCGTCTTGCGGATTTATGTAACTGCTTTATGATACTGGAAATAACCCGATGTAGGAAGAGTGGGTTAATATTGTACGAGTATACGAGCGAGGAAATAGAGTGTATATTTTCGTTATTTGGGTAAAAAAAATTTGATTTATTGCGACGAGTTTTTACAGCACTTTATTGTTTCTTCCTGCCTTGACGTGATTAAGATGTGCATTTTTGATTATGTGCAACTTTTCTTTGCTAAAGCAGCTTATTTTGAGTTGTATATACAGATATAGCTGGAAATGGGAAACAAAATTATTCAGTGAATTTCCTGTGTGCATAAAATCGCTTTTCCTGTTTATTTGTTTTAAATAGAGTGTGTATAAATGAATTGTAAAAGGAAATAAATATATATTTTAACGTTTTCTTTCTAGAGGATATTACGCTTATATTACAACAAGCTATTCTCTACCCAGTATAAAATATTTACCCGTTTCCTTTAAAAAAAAAAAAAAAAAATCGCGCTAAACCTATATAAAAAAAAAATCGATTTATCATTGCGATACCGAACCCGCGAAGAACAAGAAAACTTCCCTGACAACCCCAATTTTCACTTTCTCCACAATTCCTACGCAAGCACACACCCCAACCCCAAAAATATCCCCGAAGAATAACTAACCCTGCAGAAAATTGCATCGCATCCATCTCCCTCCACCGCTCGCGAGCAGTCCCCCACCCCGCGGGTATTACCCCACCGCTTTTAGCCACCCCTGCGGAGAGAGAGTGGGGCTCGCGGCAGCTCGGAGCGAGGGGGAGGGGGGGCAGGCAAGCCGCGTGACGTCACTTACGCCCCTGCCGGAGGGGGGTGCCCGCGCGTGCGCACGGAGCGCGGGGTAGCACAACAAAGCCGAGGGTACCCGGTGGGGTGGGAGCTCGGCCGAGGTGAACGACCGACCTAGACTCGCCGAGTCAGGGGTGTGCAATCCTGGCTGCCGGCATTACCGCCCGTAATAGCGCCGGCAGCAGCGCAATCTACAAGGGTAGGCTTTACACCCCCCCTCCCTTCCTCCCGACGGCGTTGCATCCGTCGAGGCGGTGTGTGAGTGCCGTCTCGGTGTGTATCTGTGGGTGGGTGTGTGTGCGTGTGTGTGTGTGTGTGGGTGAGTGTTGCGTGTTAAGAAAGAGTCGCGCGTATTTTCGTTGATGGGGTTTATAAATACGAGCGGATCGATCGCCGAGTTTGAGCTGGTTTTTATGATTTTGGGTTATTTTTGAATGTAGGCGCTGGAAATTCTAGTTTTTTCAAGCGGCTTCCATGCTCGAGTGAACAGTTGCGTCACCTTAATTCCTGATAATTCTATCTGCCGAGTAACCGTTCGATTTTTACTCGCTTGTAGAACTTTAAAAGATTACCGAAGCTTTATAAGATTGAACAGAAACTAAAAATGTACATACTATAAATGTACAAAATTTATTTTCCGAGCTTTTTTTTTATCAGCTTGTTACGAACTTGTAACCTCGCAAAAATATCAATTCCTTAATTGTATTGGCAAACTCGAGCGCTAAGTAAATCATCATCCCCTTAACAATCGTCAATTGAGCTTCCAAACGGTTACCTCTCGTAATACAACGCCGCTAAATTTCCGTCGTAAAAATCTTCACGACCGCTCTCGCCTACTTAACCAACGCAACAACCGCATAAAATCCTTCGCTCGACGTAACCCCCCCTTCCCAGGCGTCGAAGTTGCTCCGGAAAAAAACCCAAAATCCAAAAAACTCTCCCTCTCTCGCACACACTCTTCCCCAGCGACACCGCCAAGGGGCTCTTCTGTCTTTCTCTCTCGCTCTCTTGCATCACGTTCCGGTCTCTCCGTCTCTGTCCTTACCACGTGGCCGGTATTGATCCCGTTCGGCGCTCTCGGCACGACGACAAAGAAGCTCCGGCGCACACGTACGCGCGCGCTGCGGAATACGTACGTAAAAAGCGCGAGAAGGACGGAGCGAGGGATAGAGAGAGAGAGAGAGAGAGAGAGAGAGAGAGAGAGACGGCGGAGCGCTGGAGGGTTGGCAGAGGGTAGCAGCCTAGTGCCCCTGCCGCGGAGGTCGTTCACCCCGGCTCGAGCTCTCTCTCGCTCTCTCTCTCTCTCTCGGCTCTGTGTATACGTCCGTACGTAACGGCTAGAAGCGTAGCAGCCGCTCGATTCTCGGATTCTCCCGGCAGGAGGAAGCTCTCGGCCAATCTCGGCTCTGTACTTGACCCCGAGGTCCTCCCGCCCGCCCCTCTTTCTCTCTCGCACACACACACACACACACACACACACACTCTCTCGTTCTTGCTCCCGATGCCAGAAGACGCCGCCGGTGTCTGCGTGCGCGCGAGGATGCCTTTTTTATTTGCCGATCCACGAGATTTCAATCCTTTGTCGGAGCGAGAGAGAGAGAGAGAGAGAGAGCTTTTTCCGGACCGCTGGAGAGAGGCGGTGATTCATCGCCGAGGGGATCGCGAGCGCGGAGATGCCCCGCGCGCTCGGAGGCGGTGCGCCGCGTCGAGTGCCGCTGCCGCTGGATTTTTCACTGGCGCCGTATTGTTTTCGGATATTTATGGGGGAGAGCCCGCGCGGGGAAAGCCGATTGTTAATGCTTTTCGGGACGGCCGCGGCGCGGCTGTCGCAAGCTCGGGAAGGGTTTACGTAAGCCGCGGCGATTTTTAACAGTCGCGCCGCGGCGGGTATGTACCGCGCATATTTTCTCTCGGGTAATAAATAGCGGGGCTTTTTATAATATTCATAAGAATCCGCATAATGAAGGTTTAATTGCGAGCTGCGCACAGAGACAACCGCACTGCAAAATATACGTGTGTATGATATTTTATAAGAAAATTGAAATTGGAGATAATAAAGTATTTCTCTCGGGTTCGAGAGAAGCTGCGTGATAGGGATTTCGCAAGGAGGAAAATCTTAGTTTTTTTCACCCGGTCAATTACGCATTTCTACATCTACGTTTACTCACGATTACATGGACATGGAAATGATCAAATCGGAGTACATACTATTCTCATTTACGTCCTTGTGACAGCTTACCTGAAAACAGAAATAAAATCTTATTGACACGATATGGCGTGCATATTATATAAATGCTTAATGTAACGATTACGCATATGGGTTTAATTCATTCTTGGAAATTGAAAGTTTCCGAGCGGTTAGAAATCCGACATTGTATTTTATTTTGCCACTCGATACGAGCGAATTCCATTTAAAGGAAATTGTAATTTAAGACGTTTCTTATAGATAACGTAATGAATTATACGGAAAGTAGATTAGATGAATAATATTTTAATCTCTTCATTTACTCCTTAATAATGATTATATAGTTTCTATTTTCTTACTTTTTCTTATATCTATATGTATACAAGGAATTACCATTTATATTTAACTACTTTTCTCGAGACTATAATTCTATGATTTTCGTTCGTCGATTCTGTTGCAATCTTAAGTAATAAATAGCATGACGTACGAAAATGCTAATGCCCGTTAATAAAATGCCCGGCGCGTCTACTCTAATTGCCGCAAAAACAAACTTTCAAAAACAAAGCATTAAGCGCAACGCTCCGGCGGCTCCCTCGGAGAACCCGTCCCCCTTCGGCGCAGAAAAATCCGTGCACGTACTCCTACATGAAATTCCCAATCGATAAGACGTAAACACATTATGTTTATGATTCGCCTCTTACATGCACGGACAGACACACGCGGACCCGATGAATATTCAGTGTCGCGGATAATAATTTAGCGCCGATGGAAATTTACAAGCTCCTTTAAACATATAATATCGGCGTGTGCGCGGCTCTCGATCGCGCGCCTAAAGGAAAAGCGAAGTGAGCGGCCAGGCGCACAGCCTTCGGACGCACCCTTGACCTCCGATAGACTGATTTTTTTCTCTCTCTCTTCTGCGCTACGCGTATTTTTAGACGCGGGAACGCGTCTCGTCGCTCCGTGCGAAGCTCGCCGCGGATATAGTGGAAGATTTTCCGAGATTTTCGCGCATCCGCAGCTCGTGGTAATCGGGGGGCGCGAGGGGCGGATTTCGAAGAAATTTGGGAAGCCGAATTGTTTGGGCGAGAGAGGTGAGACGTGCCAAGGTTCAATTGCGCGCGCGTAGATCGCTTTGGTGAGAATAACAGTAACTGGCTATTTTCGGTGATCAATGCCAGAATCGTCACTGGGGCTTGAACTTGAGAGTATGACGTGTACTTTGGGTGTATAAGTAGAGTCGAGAGTAAATAGTATCGGAATAGTAGTTTTGCAGAGAAAATAATATAGTGCTGCATTGTAGGAGGTATTTTCGAAATTATATTTGTTGGCTTTTATTTTTTTAATATCCTTGGTAAAAATTGAAGCACTTGAAAAAATGGGAAATATTAAAATGATTCAGTAAAATAGTCAATGAGTACGATACATATTATTGATCAATCATTTGATATTAAAATTATTATTTCTTAATCATTCCGAGAAAAATAATAAAAGCTTGATTATATTACAAGTAAAAGTATAGGTTAAAGTAATGAAATTCATAAATAAGTTATCATTCCTTCATTATTGCGTAATTAAACCAAAACTCTGCTTAGTTCTATACTTCTACTTTTTTTAATAAATCCACCCAACCTGCCGCTAGACAAAAAGCCCACTTTTCCCTACAATGCCAATGAAGAATTACATCCCGTCAACGGCAGATCAGCAGCCTCTCCTTTGTCGAATCCCTCCTCCGACCGAAGGCGGGCCCGGAGTCGGCACGGAAAATCGAATTTTCCGCGTACTCCACAGCCGCTCTCTCTCCTTCTTGCGCGCGTATCGCCCAGCGCCTCAAAGAAGACACACGTTTTCCCTCGTCGGGAAAGAAAAAGGGCCGATGAGGGGTCGGAGCCCTTCTCTCGAAAGCCACCCTTCCGAAACGGGGCGCGGGGGGGAAAAGCCGGCCGGCTTTGTGTCGGGGAAAGCCCCGAGCGTGGAGACGCCGGCCGTCGTCGATTTTTCCGATGCAGGAGAGCGCATTTTCAGTTGCCGGGGTTTCGGGGGGGAAGGGAAACGGGCGTTGACGCCGAATTCGTTTTTCATGGGTGAAGGTTCTCTTGCTTTTTCGAGGTTATGGGTGGGTTTTTTTTTTCTTTTAATAAAATTTTTGCGGGCTTTAAATTGGAATTTATAACTTACTTGGGCTTAATTTTACTACAGAAGATAAAGTAGTTGCTACATAAAGTTTTTATGCAGTAATTGTGTCATATTTTGTCTTTTTTATTATAGTTTTGGAACTTCTACATTAATTATTTACAGGTTCAAAAATTTAAAAAATCCAAGATTTGATTAAAAAAGTTTTACAGCCTTCTTCGGCTTTGAGATGATTATTTCATACATGCATAAAATGAGAATGAAAATTAAAAAATGTCAAGAAAGAACAAAACTTTTTTCAGCTTTACAGAATCAAAACAATTCAGCATCGTACATCAGAAGAAATTCTCGTATATAATGAAGCAATCGACGTACCCAAAATTATGATTCCACAGTTCAATAGGACAAACAGCACCGACAATGCCAACACTTCCCACCACCGCACTTGACACCTCCAAATCCGAAAATTATCAGGCACATAACAGGCAGAGGCAGCGACTCATATCCGGTTCCTCGCGAAAAGCAAACGAGCAACCGCCCTTCGCCTCTCACGCAATCGCGGCCGAAAAGCTTCTCACTTCCTCGCGCGGCGCACGCACACTTCGGTATGAGGGCTCCGAAAAAAAAGAGAGAGGAGAGCCCCGTCTCGTTCCCTACGGTCAATTAGACCACGCCTAGGCGAATAAATTCGAGGAGCGCGGCGCGGCGCCCCAAAGAGCAGCAGCAGCAGCAGCAGCAACAACAGCAGCCGAGTGCATTCACCCCGCGGGCATCAGGGGGGGATGGACGCGCTCTCGCCTGCTGCGCTCCTCTTTCTTAGGGCACCTGCGCACTAAAGCATTCCACGTGCCGAGCACGTGGGGCCTCGCCGAGATGACCGGGAAAAGAAGACGGCAGGAGAGAGTATTGATCAAGGGCAAGGAGGCTGAGGAGAGAGAGAGAGAGAGAGGCGAGCTGCGATTTCGCGCGGAGGTAATCGGGCGTTAGCTGGAAGGTAAATATGAGGATCGCGGAGAATGGGATTGTTTGGGCTCTCGTAAGTAAGCGTATCTCGGGGGGTTTATTGAGCTATTAGTGCTTTTCGCCAGCTAGGGAGTAGCTGGATTTTCTTTGGTAAGAAAATTGCAATATATTAGACAATAATCTCAATTTTCTTCGTTATTCGTAAGGAGAAACGGATGAAAGAGTTATAATGCTAAACGTTGTAATTCATAAATTAAAAATGGATGATGATTGCACTGCACATAAAAAATAACATGCGTAAACTGCACGTTAAATTTTGGGATTTCTATTTAAATTATTGAAATTTTATTTTATTTCATAACACTGATGGATAGATCTGCAGGAAGTAAGTTTAAATCGAGTTTTAATTAGAAAGTTGCTAAATTGGAAGTTCGTAGTCCCAAAAGACTCAAGTTATGACATGTAATGACCGTAATTATCTGCTTGAGAATTTCCTGCAATCCCCTCAACGTCAAAATTCTTAACAGTATGTTTTTATAAAGCTTGCGTATTAATTCATTGAATAGTATTATAGTTTTAGAAGGATTTATATTATCTTTAAGAGCAGCGAAGCATCGAAGTTAAAATTTACACTTGAGCATTAAAGCCACTCAAAATTATTATTTCAACTCAAAACATGCCAACTCAATATATACCTTTTTAAATTGCAAGAGGAATCTGAAAACTCGTTCAGTACATAAACGAGACGATAAACGATTCTTAAAATTTTCTTTCGAAAACCTTAGGCGTATAGTCAATTGAGTTAACTGAATTAATCGGAGAAAAATTGCTACTCGATTCCGGAAGTAATCTTCTAAGTGATAAACCCACCGCAAACCTTTCTACTTCCAGTAAACGATAATGAACGTCTCACAAACCCAGATCTCCGTCCGCATACAATCCGTTCCCCAAAAATATATTATCTCAACCCTCTTCTCAAACGACAAGAACTGACCTGCTATCATGACAGCCACCTCGAAGACGAATCGGCCCACACACCACACCGTCACCACACACTCCACCCACGATTCACCAACCCGACGAAAAAAAAACAAACCGCCGAAACACCGAAAGAAAACACGGGAGCGAAAAAAATCCGAGCTGTATGCCTTCTTCCCGCGAGCCGCCGCTCGGGCTCGGTAACCCGGGGGTAGCTCGCACAACAGGAGTCAACGAACGTCAAATTGGGTCTGGGCTCTCTCTCTCTCCCGGCGGCTCGCTTCGCCCCGGCAGAGCGGCAGAGCGGCGGCGGCGGCGGCGGCGACGGCGTTCGGGCGCGGGAGATTTTGGACAGCCCTCGGTTTCCGCGTACGGCGTATCGAGCGCAATGCCAAGGGCAAGGGCGCCCCTTACCCCCACCCCGCGGGGGAATCGGGCGCGCGCGCGCGCCGCCGCCCCTTCGCTTCCTCTTCCGCTCACGCACGGCGACGCGCGCGAGAGAGAGAGAGAGAGAGAGAGAGCCAGGACACACGGGCCGGGGGTTTGTGCGCCCCGAGAGCTCTATCTCTGTCTCGGGGTCGACGACCCGCGCACGCGCACCCGACGCCTTTTCGGAATTTTAGTGCTCGCGCTGACGCTATAAGCGGGACGAGGAAGACCGCCGACGCTTATGGCTGCCGCGGGGAGCTGGGAGCTGATCAGCTGGCGGTGACGGGGGAGTGGCGGTGGGACGTTTTGCTGCGATTTAACGGGGAAATTTGTGAGGTGGACGATGGGCAGGTGCGAGGGGGTGGATAGATTTATTAATAATTGTTGTTCTTTAAAGGAAATTTTTATTTATTCATCCGTAACAACTGCGAAACGGCGCCTTCGAAACAGAAATAAGTTCTCAACTACCGTTCCTGCGATGTCATTGTCGCACACTTTACATCCTCATTGTTACAGATGTCCGCAGTTAAGCATCGCCTGTCAAACAATGACGGGGGAAAATTCATCTTGCGATCATTCCAAGGGCCCTTCCGGCACATAATTCATCGACTCGGCCACCTTTTGTCCGCCCGGCGACCCTCACCATAAGGGTCGTGGGTCCCCGAATCCTTCTCAGCTTCTGTATGGAAATTTGATCTTTTTGCCATCGTGATTCGTTTGGTGCTTTCGACTTTTGACTGAAATTTTTTTCTCACGAGATAATCGTGTATTGATGCTTGATCAGTCGGCATTTTTAGTCTTTGCTGGTGAAAGATGTATTTAATACTTGAATCTCAATTAAGAGAGAAATGAAATAGTTGCGTTCAAAATAACATCATTTGCTCAAAATTATGCCTGGAGCTGACGAGAGCAGTCAATAAATCATTAATATCGTCATCAAGCATATTCGACAGATATAAATCAAAACTCTCGATATACTTTTACAGCTTTACGTATCAGCCTTCTAATCCTTAAAAATGACCTCACAAAATATTTCTCCCGCAATTTAACTTTTACTCCTTCACTCGCGTCAAGCATTGCGCCCAAACAAATTCGTCCCATCTAAAACTAGGCTTCGAAATAAAAAACTTCACCTTCACTCCCACCGGCGCTCCGACTCGAAAATCGCCCGTCCCTCTCCGCTCTCATCTCTCTTTCGCAAGCTTATATACACATATACGAATAGGCCCGAAAATACAAAACAGTCGAATTTCGCGACGGCAGTCGCGCGCGGCGAAGGTACAAGGCGCCAGGAGAAAGCTGCGGTTCTGCCCCGGCGGAGGTTAACGCACTCTCCTCGGCCTTACGGTCTTGCACTGGCGATGATGTTTCTCTAGGCGTTACGTAAACGCCGCGCGACTGACGGCTGGCGCGTATACGAGAGAGAGACGCGCGGTTCCCTTTTGCGAGTCTCCAAGAGCCAATGGGAAGTTGTCGCCGACGCGAGGAGTTTGCCGTTGATTGGGAGTGATTGCTTTCGCGGGGTGGGAACGGGTTTCGAGAGGCTCGTCGTGATTTCGCGTTTGAGATAAGTGGCGGTGTAGTTGGCTGTTTTCGCCGGCGCTTATGTAGCTGCGATTTATTTTCGGGTTGTATCTCTTTCGAGCGGGGTAATGGATGACGGGTGCGATTCGTTGTTTGGAGGAGTCTTTTGGATTTCGGAGATGGATTGCGTAACTTGTATTATTTGGTGTATCTGACTGGTGGATCATATTTTAGAAACCAGCGGGGATCTGCTTCAGTTTTAACTGTCTAATAAAAGTGATTCAGATTTACGTAAACATCTGTTGCAGTCCCGCTGGGCGGAAAAGCCATTCTGCACGTTTGTTTGAGTAACACTTTTCTGTACTAATTTACAAAGTTGAAGTGAATTTATCATAGTTTTTATTTTTAATTTTTTACCAAGTTATTAGAAATTTTATTACTACTATGCATTCAATTTTTCTTTGAAAGAAGCCTATTTAATAAACGAAGCCTAACCAAAAGTAACGACGTATTCCCGAATTTCGAAATTCACGGTTCAGCTCAAAAGCACGAGAAAGCTCCCAGCATCAATCAGACTGCCCTCTGTCCTCACAAAGCAGCAGCAGCAGCAGCGACAGCATTGAAAATAGAATTCAAAGAAGCCGCGCGCAGCGAAATCGTCAAATCGAAAGCGACAAACTGCCGATATATAACTCGCCTCGAAAACTCGCAGTCGACTCGCAGGCACTAAGCAGCGCCTCACACACACGCACACACCCACATCCCGAGCTCGCGCACAAAGCTCGGAAAACGACTCTCTCGCGGAGGTAAACACGCGATGCGTAGGCGGCAGACGGCGAAAGAAGCCCCGGAGGCAGCAGCGGCGGCAGCAGCAGCCGGCGTTGTGTGTTGTTGTTAGAGCGCGTATATGGGATGATGAAAACATCGAGCGGAGCATCGGCTTAATAATGGCGCGCGTCGCCGCGTAATTAACGGCAAAATGACGGAGAGCTCCGCGCTGGTTGGATTAAGCGGCGGAGCGAGAGACGCGCGCTTTCGGAAGGGAAGTGTTTATTTCTGCGGGGGATTTTCGGGGGAGAGAGAGAGAGAGAGAGAGAGAGAGAGAGAGAGAGAGAGAGAGTTATTAGTTCGAGGTGTTTGGTTTTTGGGTTATTTGGAGATTTAGGTTCGCCGCTTGCAAATTCAATTGTGGCGAGCTCGAAAATGTTTAAATTGCACCTCGTTAAACGTGTTTTCGGTGCGGGAAGGCAATAATTTTATTGGGAATAAAATTAAACTTCTCGGTATAACTTGTTAAAGACCTGTACGCGCAACGGCTTCGAGCGAATAAAAATGATTTAAGAGTTTACTTTCTAGAGAACAAAGCAGCGTATTTTCTGAGAAAATTTCGTAGAGCATTGCTTTACCGCCTGCATTAAGTATTTTTGTTAAACGAATGAACATATACGCACGGCAGGCATTCTGCTTAAAAATCAAGTTTTCTAATCGAGCCCGATATGATTTACAATAAAAAAAAATCAATATTTACGCCTCCTACATATTTTACTCTCCGAAAGCCAAAAAGAAAAAAAAGTCCACAAACACCGCACGACAGTCAAAGTCCCAACAACGTACAGCTCTCAAACCTAACCGCCGCTCGTAACGACGCCAGTAAATTAGCAGAGAGAACTTGTCGTTAATTCTTTACGTCTCTTTAATTTACAACGACGCGTCAAACCTGCCACTACCTCAGTCATTAACGAGCTGCAGCCACGGCAGCCTCCGAGGTAAATCAAAAAAGCCCGCATGTGCAGCAACACAACCGCTTTTCTCCCGAAAGCTCTCTCTCTCTCTCTCTCTCTCTCTCGATAGCGGCTTTCTCGGGTCTCGGAGCGACACACTCGGAAGTAGGAAGCGCGGTTGAGAGCCGCTGCGAGGCTCGCCGCGCCGAGAGGAGAAAGTGGCCCCCGGCCGACATATTTCGCGACGGTTATACCAGTTGCGGCGCGTGGACGCAACGCGGGAGAGAGAGGTCTACGGCCGTGGAAATAGGAGATGAGGCGCGGAATATTGCCGACGCGGAGAGGCGCGAGTAGCGCCGATCTCTTCCCTGGGATGGATAATTTTGCGGAAGGAGGCGGCGAGAGTCGACGGAGATGGTTCGTTTCGGGCGAAGGATGATGGCGACGAGGCTCGCGGGTATAGTTTGCTCGAACGAGGAAGCGGAGGGAATGTTTTGTGAATTCTAATTGCCCGCGCTGGATTATGAGTTTTACCGCGAATTTTCATCGCTTCATTCGGTCGGTGGAAATTCGTTGCTTGTGTTTTGGTATTAAAAAACTTATATTATACTTTCAATTCGTCGAATTTGGTTACTGTTTAAAACATTATTTCTTCGCTCGATCGATCGAAAAAAAAAAATTTCACGCGATAATATTTATTGAAACCCCCGTGTCCCAATAAAGCAAGAATTATACGTTTTGCGAATATATAAGAAGCGGCAAAACCGAGAGCGAATGCATTAATTGACTCTAATGTAAAACAGGTTAGCGATAATAGGCGCATTTATGCTCGGCGCAATAAGAAACTCAAATCGGTTAAGCAAAACTACGTAGTTGCTCAACTTTATTGTCTAAGGCGTTAACAACGCCGAGCCGCCGCCGCCGCTCGGCATCGCAAACAAGTTTATGCATCCGAGATGAGTTTTTTTTTCCACCGCGCGGCGCGGCGCGGCTTTGGCGTAACTGCTGCCAACCACTCCTACATCCACCGGCTATGATATAATTACGGGATTAGCGGAGGTATGAAGCTTGCGCTTAGCTAATGATATATACCGCACGTACAATTTAATAGTAATTTTAACGTCTGCGATTGTACCGAGTTGCGAGGGCAATAAAAAAAAGGGCTCGTGTATATAACGGACTGCCTTCGAGACGTGAAAGCGATTTTGTAAGGTTCTTTTTAGTTTTGAATCGTACATCGCGTATTCGAGAACGTAGGTTGAGATTATTGGAATTTACATGTAAGATCGGGATTTGCAATGATCTTTAATTTTGAATAACGGAACACGTATTGTTACGTTTAATATAATACAATTTAAAATATGGTACGAACGTATGGCGCATTTCTACTTTACATACAATAATTTCTCATACTACGAACATAAATTAGAACTGTGTAAACAATATAATTTACGGCCCAACACCTTCCTTAAAAAAATGTTACTTTCCGAAGAGTTTCATCGTGAGTTCCCAACGTTAACTACAAGCCTTTTATTAAACAAAGGAATTACAATATATATAACAGTCTTCTAATCTATTCCACCAATTTGCTTAAAACCTAAAACAATTACTCGTAAATAAAAACCAGATAAGGTTCAGCGTCTCAAAAACTCGATAAACAATAGCTAATTACTCGAAAACAAGACATTCCCGCAAATCGCGTAGCCCCCGACTCCTCCGTTAATCAGTCGAGCCTGCACTTTCCCGGAAAACAGTTCGCTAGTCGGCGCGACCCTCTAACCAACCAACCACCTCCTGCGAGAGCCTGCGCAAGCCGCGCGGGCAAAGGAGCTCGCCGAAGACGTCGAGCGTCAAATTGGCGCAATTTTTCGCTCGCGCGCCGCCCGTAATTAGTGCTCCTCTCTCTCGGCTCGCGCACGCTCGGCTGGACGTGATCAAAGGGCGCCTCTCTCCTCGGTGTCATTCTTATTTGCCCGGCGCCGCGCGCGTCCTTCCCCCTTCCCCCCCTCCACCCGAGCGACGCCGGCGAATGTAGGTCACGGAGTCCTTTGCGGGAATGGAGAGCAACCTGTTAATGAGACCGGGGATCTGGGGGAGCTTTGGGCGTCGAATGGAAGTATATCGATGGGTCGTTAATTACTGGTGCCGGGGTTTATGGTTTGATCTTCGAAAATAATCCTTAAGATGCGGAAATCCCGCGCGGAGAACCTTTATCGGGTGCAGGCAACGCAGTTCACTAATCAGAAACGAAAGCGGGATTATATTCGAACCTACAATGAAGCTTGAAAAATAAGCATAGTAAATTGGAGGCAATCGATAACAGAGAATCTCCTCCAGCTCTGAGATAACTCCAAGATAATCGACGATTCAATTAAAAGCGTAACTCGCAGTCAATTTCCTTTCAACCCAACGTTTTCCCAAACCCGAATCTCTCCTCGGCAACCTCCTCTCGAGTCCTCCTCTCTTATCAACCAACGCCAACCTCCTCTTTTCGTCGAAAACGCTTTTCCCCGCGAGAGGCGGCACTCTCCCAGAGAGAGATAAAGCGCACGCAAGCGAGAGAGCGACTTTCGCCGGCGGCCGAGCTGCACACGAATGCACGGTGTTTCCGCGCGCGCGAAATCTACGTGACACGCATACCGGGTCACGCGGACCCGCAACTTTGCGAATCGCCGCGTTAGAAAAAAAAAAAAAAAAAACAACCGCCGACGACTGCAGGCGAGGAGCGCGGGTAAATGGGAACGCCGTGGGACGAAATCGAATATATATAGACTACGACTCGTTACCGAATTGCTCGATGGTTCTTTCATATCGGGTGCAGTTTTGAGAGAACGTGGATTCGAGCGTCGCGCAAGAAAGTATAAGGAGACGCGCGTCGCGGCCGTTTTCTTTCGAAAATTAACCGTATTATTCGGTTGCGCAATCCGAAGTTATCGAAGCAGCTGGTGATTTCTCGAGGCGGACACGTTTTGCCTTCTTTTCTCTATACATTCGCCGAAAAACTTCTCCCATCGACGCTCCCGAACTCTCGCCGTTCCCAAGCCCCCCGCGTGTCGAAAATGCACCAAGTATCCCGCCCCGAAAAGCAAAGCTCCCCGATAAATAATCAAGCCCGGCTCGTAAATCAGCGTTTCCCAACGGATCCTCGCCGCGCCGATCGTGCATCTCGAAAAATCGTGCGGAGAAAGCCGCGCGCGCGGCCGCCGCCGCATCTTTTATATTCTAATGCGCGATCGCTTATCGGCTTGGGCACGCTTTCCTGAAAAGCGCCGACGCCGCCGCCGCCGCCGCCGCTGCTGCTGCTGCCTTTTCGCAAGTGCAAGGTAGGCGGTCGCGCGCGGCGAAAGTGCACGCCGTTACGTCATGCGCGAATTGTGCGCCGCGCGAAGAGCCGCGCGCTCGGTTTTACGATTGTCGGGCTTATTTTTTTTTTTGCTTTCCTTTTCGCGCAGAAAGAGGCGAGAAGGCTGGGTCGGTTTACGACTGTTATTAAAAGTGGATGAGCTGCGGCGGGGTAATTTCGCCTCTGGAGATGAGGCTGAATTGAATGATTCCTTGGTGTGAAATTGCGCCGAGAGTATTTGGCTTTTGTTTTACGAGGCAGTAATGTATATTTTAAGGTTTTTTATTTAATTTTATTGCCCCGAGGTAACGGGAGATATTTTTTTTGAGAAATTTTTATAAGTACGTGTTAAATGATAAGGTAATTTTACGAGCCGGCTGGTTTGTTACGTAAAATATTTGGTCCGCAACACGAATTATTCAGTAGTTTTATCTAATATTATTTATAATCATGTACGCACCTGATAGGGATTATAAAATATTGTAATAGCTTTATAGAGGTGTTGCTCAAAACCAATCTGCCGCTTAAATCTAAAAATGAAAGCTTATATACCTTTCTAAATTTGTAATTATAATAATTAAAATGTTTCGCGAGCCAAAATAATATCTCACCAAAGAAAATTATCACTCCCCGCCCCAATCGAGCGAAAAACGAAAAAGCAGTAGCCATATATATTTTCGAAGCGGCGCGTACACTTGACTTCTCTATTTTCGCTTAGCCGCCGCGAGCTTTCCTTAACTAATCAGGAATTGGGACCGTGACGTTACTGCCGCATTTACCCAAGCTATTTCTATTAACCCATTTCTCTCTTTCTCCTCCTCTCTCTCTCTCGGGCTCTCCTCTCGAGTCAACGGGGGGAAAAAGCTATAAGCACGTTTTCGCGCGCCGTGCACACCACTTGTTTCCGTGCGCTATTTTCTCCTCTCTCTCTCTCTCTCTCTCTCTGCGCCGCGCGATGCATAACTCGCGCCGCCGCGGGAAGGGCGAACTTTTTAAGCGCATCGATCCGACGAGCCGTTAATACTTTAGGGGGTGATACACTGTTGTAGAGATGGTCTAGATTTGGTACGCGTGCCGATGCGGTTAATTATGTAGAAAGAGAGAGAGGCTACGGATGGATTAATCAATGGTGGTGGCTTTTTGCGCTGCTCCCTGGAAGGAGCTGAATTCTGCGCTGAGGTGGAGCTGGAGTTTGAGGTTGGTATATAAGTAGTCACTGGGTAATGTAAGAAGTAGCGAGAGGTGGGTACCTGATTCTCTGGTGAATAAAGCAAAGTCACTGCTTATTTAGTTGGATATATTGTTTGTAAATTAATATAAAAGTAAAATTTTCTATGTTTTTTTTTTCATTTTAGTATAAAACGGTTAAAAAAAATTAAAAATATATTGCACTAGAAAATTTACTCAATTCAACGAGAAAAGTTTTATTTTTCTTTTTGGTGCTATTGATTTTAAAAGATTAATAGCTCGTATAACGTTAAGGTTAGTTTTTAAATAATTGTAATAATTACAGGATAATTCGAGGTAATAAACAACCTATTTTCAGTAAAAAGGGCAAGAAAGCAGAGAAAATTGTTTCGAGAATTTCATTCACACGAGGCTAATTTTAAAAATCGTCGAAGTTCATGAAATACTATACAATTACAAAGTGCGGCTCGTATGACTGTATCTGCTTAACCTACATAGATAAACTTTTTTTTTCCAAATGCATAAAAGAGTGCAACTGAGGTCGAACCAAAGAGTTTCGCGGAAAAACAACTGGAAGCCAATTTCATTTTTCACAGCGCGAAAATTGCTCGCCAAATTAGCGGGTCTGCATAATTTATCGCACGTAAATCCCTTAAAACGCCTCATTTGCCCCCCCCCCCTTCCTTATTAACCCGATAAGCTTAATATACTAAACGGCCGGAATCACTCCCTTATCCCCGGCAATTGCAGCCGGCCGGCGGTCGAAAAAACGAAAGGATCGCAGTGTCTTTTTTCGCGGTTGCGCAACGCCAATTTTTCAGGGACTTACGCGAGAAAGCTCTCGCGACTTTATAACGGTGGCACATCCAATTACGTCGGCTCTTGCGCGCCCGACGTCGGCGGGGGCCGGAAGTACGCCGGAACAGCGCCGCGCGGTGCAATGGTCGAAACTTAAGTGGGTCTCGATAAGGAGTCCGACCTCGAACGTCGCTTTGAGGCGCGCTCGAGTTTATCCGTGAACCGGGATGAATCGGGGTCTCGTTAAAAGGCCTACGGCCGATATGCCTCGCCGACTTGTTCGTCGGCGGATTATCAATTGCGTTGCCTGAGGCTCCGTGGGGGGAACGGGGAGTCGATTGTTATCAATATTAAATAGAAATTGCCGGTGAAAAGTGAGGCGGCTCCGAGTTATAAGATGATTGATAGGATTTTAAATCATTAAGTTAAGTGCGGCGGGTTCTGTAGAGATTTTTGAATTGAGGATATAGAATATGTGCATTATAATTTTTTAAGTAGAATTGAATTTTTTTACGCTGCACGGAGTTGATTGAAAATTTACTTCGCGAAAATTTAATTTAATTTAATTTATTTTAATTTCTTAGAATTATGCGAAATTAATTATTGTAATAATTAAATTTGTGCTGATTATTGAAAAAGTCTTTAAATATTATTCTTGTTATATGATGGTTAAATTGAAATATTGAAATAAGAGGATAAATTTTAAGTTAAAATACTTCTAACGCGAATTACATTGTAATATAAACTAATTCTCTCTAAAATACGAAAAACTGAATAGCAACATTTTATCCGAATAAAGTACAACCCTATTGAATTTAAAAAACCTCTTCCCTCCATCAGAAAACCCTCGCCGTAAATCCCCCGCGGAGTTCAACAAAAAAGTTCCGCTTGTATAATAAAAAAAAAAAAAAAGCAAACTCTCGCGCCGACAAAAAGCTCTTCCCACCCTCAAAGCCATAAAATTCTTATCGCCGTCCCCTCTAATCTCTCGACACATGCCATCCCGTCGCGCTGAGCGCTCTCATTATGAACGAGGCTTAAGCGCGAGGCGGCGGCGGCGTCGTCGTCGTCATGTTGCAATGGCCCAGTAGCAGTAGCTAGGCGAAGGGTCAAAAACACCGAGTGGCATGGTTTCTAGGCCATCGCGCGCCCCTTCCTCCGGCCCCCCCTCCTCTCTCTCTCTCTCTCCCTCCCCCACTCGGCGCCTATTCCTAGGCGCGTCGTCGGCTGCTCGCCGCCGCCGCCGCCGCCGCGCGTCCGAGAGAGAGAACGATCTCGCGCCGGGAGAGCTTGCGAGCCGCTCCGCCGCGCCGATATCGAGGGAGAGCTTTGACGAGCGAGCGAACTCCGAGCCGGCTTCCGTTTCCGCGACGCTGCTGCCGCCGTCGCCGCCTCTGGCTGGGATGACCTAGAAGGCCGCTGGATCATGACCGATTCCGAGTTTTTTGACATCTCCGCGAGCTGACGATCGATGAGCTGCTCGGCGGGCGGGAGGAGAGGGGAGAGCTTTGGGTGTCGTTGCGCTTTTTTCAATTTTAGCAGTTTTAGGTGGGCTTCGGGCTTTTATAGTTTTTTAGGGAATATATTTCACAAAATTAACTCTTTGACGAACGAATAAGTAAAAAGAGCGGGTATTTAATGACTTATATCTAATATTGTTAAAATTATTCGAGAATATTTTGCTAGTATCTGTAGAATTTAAGAATTATGATTATAAGTTTTTCCGAAAAAAAATTCCAGATTGAAGCGAGACACATTTACGACCATACGTTAAAATAAAAGCTTGTTAGACATTGTTTTCCTACCACCTAAGTATAAAAAACATACACCGTCCCGTAATCCTTTTCCTTATTTCTTTCTCCAAGTGCAGCTCCCTTAATACAAAACCGTGACGTCCGCATCTCAAGTAGAAATCAAATATATACAGCGCAGCGCCAAGATCCCTCCTTAACCCCGAACGAGCATCGCAACAAAGTTTCCGCTTTACGTCCTCGCAATAAAACCTTTACGCCCAGCTGTCCTCCCTTCGTCGTAAAACCGAGAGAGAGCTAAAACTAAACGCTCCCTGGCCTACATGTCGCGGATCCAACAGCCTCAAAAGCAACTCCCCCCCCCCCCAAAAAAAAATCTCGGCAATTCCAGCGTCAATGTACTCGCGGTGCGATTACGCAACCGGCGTATTGCGAAACGCTCGCCGCCGCCGCCGCGGAGAAAGTGAGAAAGAGTGAGAGGCCCCTTTGAGCGTGCAGACCTGTTCCAACGGAGAGTGAGAGGATTCACGAGAAGTGGATATACCAGTTAATCGACTGCCGACGACGAGGCCCCGAGACCGAACCTTCGCCGCGCGGCGGCGCGGTATTTTCTACCGGCCCGCTAAGCTTCCTTCATGGCTATATTTGCCGCCGGCGAGATTTAACTAGGCGACGAGGCGCGCGCTGCTGCCTCTCTCGGATGCCGCGACGCCAATGTTTTGGTTCGCCGAGGTTTGGAAGCCGATTTTGCCGAGGGGAGGGGGGATCGCGGGTATTGGGTGTCTGCTTACCTGTTGGTATTTCTTGCTCGTTGGAATTTTAATGGATTGATAATTTGCAGTCGAGGAAATTGAGTTTTATTGGAGGTTGTTGCAGTTGGCGATTCGAAACGATACGAATGCCGTTAAAGTATATTATTATGGTGTAAGAATTTTCTTTATCGTTATTATTTGAATTTAATTTTGTTAAAAACAAAAATGATTGAAAAAGTCTGGGTGGATTTTAGTTCTTGAGGTATAAGTAATGCAAATCCAGAAGTAATTTAAATAATTAGAAAAGTTAGCTCTGTTGATTTTGTAAACTTTAATGAAACTTACAGGTAGAGCTTGTAAGCATAGTATCCATAGAGATTAAAGAACTTTCTCAATCTTTAAAATTAATTTTTTTTTTTTAAAGTTGCTAGTATTTTTTTTTATTTAAGTATTGTGTGATTTAAAAAACTTCAACAAGTTAAAATTAACGACAAATTTTGCAACCGAAAAAGTTATAAATTGGTTTGCACTCAAACATTTTCTTTTCAAATTACGTAAGCCACACTCACCAAAAAGTTTCTTTCGCAAAATTTGTCTCCCTACAATTCGACTTTCAACAAAATAAATCTACCTTTTACTTACGAATCCGAACTAAAAAAAAAAAAGGAAAAACACGCAGCCCACCTCTCCGAAAAAGCATCCGCGTCGGTTCGCGACAAGGAGCCTCCAGCGAGCGACTTTCACCCGGCTGCACGTCGCTGGTCGCGTCGAACAAAGCAACCGGGAGAGAGAAAGAAGGCTCTCCGCCGACGTACGACTTCCTGAACGCTCGGCAATTTCGCGATCGGCGCTCGCGCGCGAGAGAAGAGACGACGTCTTCCATCCCATTATTTTCTCTCTCTCCGCGAGCGCAGCTCTCGACGCGCCGCGCGGCTCGCGCGAGAGTTCACAGACCTTTTGTAATCTCGGCGCGCTCATGTAACTTTTGCCGCTTGACCTCGGACGATAAGCAAGGCTAATTAATCGAGAGAGAGAAAGAGAGAGAGAGGTGGAAAAGTTGCATTGCGCGCAGTTATGTAACGACGGTGCGGCTAAGCCGGCGTTGCGCGGAGGTGGAGTTTTTCGACTGGCTGATCTGCAGGAAGGGAACGGTTAAGTGGTAACCGACGATTTTTCCGAGGAGCCAGGAAATCTGGCTGGTCGTTATAGGGTATTTAATGCGGTTTGGATGTATTTATTGCGGGTTAAAATGGAGAATTAAACGTTTTAGTGGTTCGAAAGCGTCTTATTGAGCGATAAAATTGTTTATTATTGCTGAAAATTAACGTCTGTAAAATGGATAATGTTGCAATATTTGTGTTTTCTTTCCGAAAAATGTAATTTTAATTCAATAACTTGCAATAAATTTTTTACGGCGCAATATAGAAAGACGTTGATAAAAAGCTGGCCAAGTGTTTTTTTAGCTAATCTAAATTTGAAACTTTTATTTTACGATCTTTTTAAGAATCGACGCCGCTTTCCGGGTATCGCTAACTTCTTATCGAGAAATATTTACATTTTCAATAAAATCATAAATTTTTTCTTCTAAAACCCATTCCAAGAGCGAATAATCGATCCATAATGTTAGAAAACTTACTTCGAACGGCCCAAAAAGGGGCATTTGCATGCCCGCTCGCATAACGGCCAAGATTTTCATACTGACGTCACTGCACCGAGTGCCTTTAACGGGTCACAGTTCTTTTCCCGTTGCGCAATTTCCTCGTTAATTACCGGCTCCTTCGGTTTTTCCTCCCGCCCCATAGGCTTCTGTTTAATAACCCGCGGCCGCGCTATTCCACTTTTACATTTTTGCCGGCCCGTTTCCTTAATCAAATAGGAAGTGAGCTCGGAGAGCCGATTTTAATTGAGCCGCCGTTGCGTAATCCAAAAAAAGAAAAAAAAAGAAAAGAGACGCGCGCGCGCAGCGCTCAAGACTAGGAGCCTTTCTATTTTTGCCGCGCGGGAAGGTGGAAGTCGGCGAAACGCCGCGGTAAAATGCAGTTTCTGGTTGAATAAAAGCGGCGGCGCGTAATTTGCGATGGTGTCGTTAGTGTGGTTTTGGGTGGTTTGTGAAAAATTTTGCAAGGCTTTTTAATTGTTGGCTGGTATTTTGTAACTTTGCTTAGTAAATTTATTTTTGTACAGTTAAATCGCAGTTAAGGTGTAAGATAACTGTCGTTAATAAATAATTGTATAAAGAGTTTTCTACCGGGTTATGTAAGATCTGGGTGACTTTTTTCGTTATTGATCATAAAATATACATGAGCCTTTGGTTTTATATTTTATTAGCAAAATCAAATATGTATTTTTCGGTGAGTTATGAAAGCAAACCAGTGAGTTTAATGACTTTATTTAAGACCTAGTCTCAATTTTTACACAACATTTTGTGAATGAAGTAAAGAAATCAAGCAAAGAATTTATAAAATTTCAGCAACTATAAAGTCCATGCCCATTGAAGAAAATACCTAAAATCTCGACAATTAAATAAATACTAAAGAAACCAGCGACAGAAAGCTTTTCTGCACACATTTCTCCCGTCTCCTTGCACGTTGCAGATATGAGAATTCAGACCATTCTTCTTCCCCTCACTCGTTTCACTCCTACAAGAATAAAATCGAGCCAGCCTTCCTTCCTCTTACAAATTTCTCAAAAAATTCCAACAAAAAGAAAAACGCATCACGCGCATTCCCAACCTCCCATCGGCCGTCGCTCCTTAGTCTCGAGAGCCCAGCTGAAATTTCAATGAACGCGTCCAAGAGCGCGTCTTTATAGGCTAGATATCTAGCGGCTGTCGGCTTATATACATGGTATTTTCGGTCGCTCCTCAGAATAGAACTCGCAGCGACTCGACTCGGCGCGCGAGAGAGCAAAGGGCGGTCGGGCGGGATTAAAAAAAGCGAGCCTGGAATGACTGGGCCGTTTCCTCGTGCATAACCCAATTAGGGCGATTATTCGAGGCACGCGACAGAGAGAGAGAGAGGCGAAGAGAGAGCGCTCGGCTTTTCTTTTGTTTGCGGACCGAGAGCTTGATCTACTGGCGGTTTTCCCACCTGTCCTGCGGCTTTTGCTGGGCGGTTTTTCGTGGCGCGGCTTGCGTTGGGAGAGTGGATTGGTTTGATGCATGAGGTTTAATTAGTTTAATGGCGCGTTTGGGAAATAGGACGTTTGGAATATGTGATTGCCTTTTATTTTATTTTTTTTTAGAATCAAAATGTTTAGTTTGATAGTAGAATTTTTCAACAATTGTTAAAAGTTACTGCGTGACTATGATGAATTATTACACGTCAGATGCATTATTTTCATATCAAAACCTTTTTATATTTTCATCGACAATTTTACCGAGACTCGCAATAATAATTTTGAAAGCAAATCTATACGCTTCCAAACGTAATAATAAAACATTAAAATATAACTCAAAATTAATCTGAGAAATTTGCTTTTGGAAGGCTCTCAAGAATCTCGCCTCGCCAAAATAATTTACTTTAATCCAACCTCCAAACCACTGAAAACTCAAAATTCCCAGTGCACCACTCCGAGCAGCATAAATTCAAAGCAAAATCCACGCCATCAATCTCTCCACCCGTCCCGATCCACACGGCCGAGCCGCTTAACAATACAGCATCCCCAATTAAACTAACGAGTCGCCCACTCCGACTCTCGGTGTCGTCTTACATCGCGGCGGCAGCTCGTCCTGCCCGAAAACTCGAAATCGAAAGATTCCCCAGGCAGCGGGAGAGAGAGAGAGAAAACTCCGCCAAGAGCGCGACCTATAATTACAACCGTCCTCTCTCTCTCTCTCTCTCTCTCTCTCTCTCTCCGGGAGGCAGAAGCACGTGCGAAATGCAAGCGGCGGCGGCGGCGGCGTCTGGCCGCAGACGGGCTGCGACTACTTGCCCGCGGAGAGAGAGAGAGAGTTCACTGGCGGTCGTCGTGACCGAAAAACTTTGGCAATAAACTTACGCGCGGGTTTCGCCAGCCTGCCGATTGCGCAACGCGGCCCCGCTGCAGTCAATGGCACAAGCCGGAATATATATATATGTATATATAAGTCGATAGCCGTAATTGTCGAACGATCTCTGCCTCTCGGTGCAAAGTTCAACCGACGAGAGAGAGAGAGAGGAGGGAAATGGAAACGCGATTGGACGCGTTTTGGGAGGATTGTCGATGTTCGTAATGCGAGGCGGTTGCAGCTGTACGCGAAAGTAGTTTAGCGCGGAGTGGCGATGTGTTTTCAAAGAAATGGGTGCAGTTGCTGCCTGGATTACGCGGAGAGTCTGGAAAAAAATGGAGTAGGAAATTGAAATTTTATTGCTTTATGGGTTTTGCTACGGGTGTAAATTTAATGAACTTGCGCAATTATCGCGGCTGCTGTCGATACGTACACGCGTAACGCGTAAGTGGAACGTATTATGAAAGAATTACTGATTTCTAAAAATCACTGCAATATACGTTTTCAAAATTGTTTTGAAATGCGTCCGCAGTTTATTTGCATAAAAAGTTTTGGATTTAAAAAATTTACTACCCTGGTAGCAAGTTTCCAATAATATCGCTAGAATCTAGTTAAAATATCCAAATCTAGCTAGATTCTAGCGATATTATCGGAAACTTGCTACCAGGGTACACCTTACATTTATTATCATTTATCAATTTACTATAACTTCAGCCGTCTTCGAAGCAATTACCTTAAAACATAAAAAACTTTCGTCTCCCACATCCCATCTAAATAATCAAATTTCCTCGCAATATCCTCGCGAAAACCCAGTGTGCCTCGTCGCCTCGTCGGCAATCGGTGTTTTTCCGGCGAACGAGTTCGCTTCCGATTCGATTGCGTGCGCCGACTCATTCAGCCGGCGGAAGTGAGAAAAAGCCCTGCAGACGCAGAGGCTCGAGAGCAACGCGGCGCGCGACGTGCTTCAGTTTCAGCGCGACGCGACGATAAAGGAATGTAACGCCGCGCTGTTTATCGCGCGCTGATGAAAAGTCCGCCGGTTTTACGGGGAACTTGCAGGCTGACTCGCGCCGCGGCCAATTTGCTGGAATTGAGTGCGGAGTAAGCAGGATTCCCGGGGACTTTATTGACCTGGATAGCTTCGAGGGCGGATCGGCGCTTTATATAAAAATGAGCGAGAGGGAGGGAGAAAATTAAATTGAGAGTAGACGCCCGTCTTTTTTCCGCTATGTGGGTCAGAGAGAGCTTTTTCGGGGGGAAGTATTTTTCTGTGTGCTCTCCGTGCATGGAAATGTGAGTTATTGAGTCTTTTTTTGGGAAACTGGTCGCTCGAAATTGGTGGTCGGTCCGAGAGTTGAATAATGTTTTGATTCGAAACAAATATTGTGGTTCGATTATTCGGTCTGAAGAATGGTTCGCATAAAATGTGGGTTACTGGTTCGAGGACGAATTGAGACTGAGCTTTGTGGCAATTAAAAAATCTCGATTCTAGAAAATGGAGGTAACAATTACATAACTTGTACATTCATTTTTTATCGTTAATAACTCGAAAGTTCAAGAGCGAAACGTTGAATCGTTGCCATTTCTTTCATTGCGTACAAAATGATCCTAATTCCTACTTCGAAACACAAAAATGCAAATTCGATTGATTTTTCCGAAATACGCTCCTCCGCCCATCAACTGTCCAAGCGCAGGCCTCCTTTTCGCGAGCTCGAGCACTAAACAACTCGCGGCCCCGGCATCTGCGCGGAAAATCTACAAGCCCGACTTCTCGGAGCAGACGGTAAAAAGGCCACCGCAGGAAACGAGGGACTCGAGGCGCGCGATAACGCGATAAGCGCGAGGCGACTCCGGCGCATCGCTCCGCGATGGATTCTCGCACGCAAACGGACAGGTAGTCGATAGTTTTCCCCACCTTGCGCAACGAGAACGTGCAGCTGTACATACACAGACACACAGAACGCTCGGTATGTATACCCTAACGAGCCGATCTCCCGTCCGATCGGTAAAATGAAAAAAAAAAAAAAACGCATCGCGCTCGCGACGATTGCGCAACCGCGGCGCAGAAATTGATTCGTCGCGCGCGCGGCGATTGTTTTACACGAGGCTAATTAAGACTTTTTACTTGGCTACGTATCTGATGTAACGGATTCGCCGATGTATACACCGGCGCCAAGGGTTTATTGATTGCCGGCGTCTCCGCTTACCCGCGAACGGAAGGAGGATAGGCGCGCGACGCGTTAACGCGTGGTTAAAATGCGTGGCGAGGCGTTTTTTTTTTCTTCTTTTTTTTTTTAATGGTAATGTCGGCCGGTAAGGGCTCGGAGGTGTTATTATTGAATTGAAGGCTGCGCGCTCGTAATTTTCAATTATGTAAAGTTACTTATGTAAAGCGAGACCTGCCGAGCAGTTATCAGGATGGTTTTGATGAATTACTGCTATAAGTTGGATCGCGCTGATATTATAGAGATTTATGCGACGGATTGTATTGAAAATTAATTTTGATTTTATTAATTACATTAAGCGTCCCGGCTCACTTGTGTAAATCAGGTTTAAGGTGCTGGACCTTAATTGAGGATGTGGAGCTGTAATATTTTAGATAGAGATACGTATAATAAATTATTAAAATTACATCCAAATTAACTGCACTGTCTCTGCTTTCAATAAAGAGTTAATTTTTCAAGCTTAAACATTGAAACATTCAGTAAGATATTTAATAAAATCATAATTTTCCAAAAAAATATCCCGCTTTTCGTAAGAAATGACATTATTTCATCAGAAAATCAATCAAAAAATCCAACGACAGCTCTTCCCCCAAAAAATCCCCTCGAATAACCATCCCAGCAGAAATTCCTCTCTCTTCCACTCGCACGATTCCCTCCCGGCAGCAGATTCTCACCCAGGCGTCGCTGCCGACATATGAGGACGTGCGCTCGGTTGAGCACCGCTGCCTGGCTCGCTTCGTCTCTCTCTCTATCTTTCTCTCGGGCGTCTCGTAACGCTCGCCTGGCATGGCGCCGCGGTCTCTCTCGCTTCTAAAACGGCCCCGCGCGCGCCGTCGAGAGTTATGGCGGTTGCGCAAAGGTTCAAAAAGTTCATGATACAAAGTCACATTACGAAAAGGCCCCCGACGTGCCGCCACGAGCGGCTGCGCCTGATTATGATAATGCAATTACCGCGGCGCCGCTAAGTTTGCCGCCGGGAGCTGTTTCGAGCTGTTTTTTTCGGGTTTCGTTGGCTGTACGGCTGAGGTGAATGCTGTTTGGTTGACGAGATCGTTTGGGGATTAAGCGGGGAATTTGATTGGTTAATTTGAGGGAGAATTTTTGTTGGTTTTGACTGGGATATTAATGTGATTACGTAAGGTGGTGTGGTCTTCTTTTGCAAAAAGATTAGCTTCTTCGGTCTTGATTTTGCAATGTTGGTAACAATTTTACGTCTAGTAATAAACACGCAATTATTAGTGTCAAAAACTTATATTATTTGAATGTATATTGGTTTTTAATAGCGAACATTGATTAAAATCGAAAGTAGTTTTAAATGATAATGTTTAACTACTAAAATAACATACTGGAATTTAAATACAACTTTCTAAAGATTTCGTAATCGAAATTACCGTAAAATTTCAGTGATCAGTAAATACAATAATTATTCAATTTTGTAATTGTAACAAATGCAGTGGTAATAACAAGCACAAAATTCCCATCATGTATGACGGATTTTTCGGTGGGAACGAATTCTCCTTTTAGATGAAATTGCTTTTCAGATATGACTGACCACAATTTTGAAAGTCATCAACTCTTGTGACGTCCACCGGGAGGATTTTATGTTTTTTGGCAAGAATTTTCGTGCCCCAGTTGTCACCAAAAAGTTAGTTTTATCGACTATCTGCCAGGATGCTTTCACCAAATTGCCTGTACTTTGAAGTACTTTTTACGAGCATTATTTTACTTTCGATCGTTCATCAGCATAAAATATGCATGATTCGTTAAATTCAAAGATTTCTTGAAACTTGTTGTCTTGTCGTTTAAAAATTAAGTCTTGAATTGATGCATTCCGCAGCAATAACGTTTGCATCTTTATTTATGAAAGTAATTGTACGAGCGATCCGTCACTTGAATAAGATAAGGAGAAACGAACCATAATCGTTTATTTGACTGACAGATCTCCTTTACAGGTCAGTTAATAATTAATTCAATTTATACGGCAGATACAATGCGATAAATCAAAGCGAATTTCCAATTTAAAGTGGTAATATTTTAAAAACAGTCCCAATCAATTGTTTTTGCAGACCTACTAAAGCTCTCGTAAATTTCAAACAAGTTAAAGGAAGTAAGACTATTTTTCTTACAGATACTTTATTTCAAGTTCATTAAATGTATCAAAAGAATGATATATATTTTTATTTCTTAATAAAAACGTACTTGATTCTGAAATAATATAAACAAAATCCCTAAAGCTTTTATTTTTCAAAGGACATCGAGCCACCTCAAAAACAAAACCGAATCTCCCGAAAATCCGAACAACCATCGCCAACGTTTCTCATCGTCCATCAGCAAAAAACCCCAGCCCGATTTTCCGATCGGTGCAGCGTCAAGGATCGCGCGCGTTTTCACTCGGCCTCGGCGTCGGCGATCCTCTCGCTCGACCTCCCAAACAAAAGGCAGGAAGGAAAACTGCGCTTTGGCTTTTACGATCCGCACCGTCGATCGATCGGCGCGCGCGCTGCACCTTGAAAAAGCAGCGCGTCCCTACGGGACTCGGCGAAAATTTTCTCGAGCGCCCGTAAAAGCTTAACCTTTTCAGCCCTGACTCCGGCTGTTTACGGCCGCGAAATGTAGGGTAAACGCGCGCCGTGTACGCAGTAAACGGCGCGCGCGACGTTTTATCGGCGCCAGCGAGAATATTTTCAGGGGGAGATTTTATACGGACGATCGAGTTTTCCGATGACGATTGAGAGGAGGACGGGGCTGCTGCCTTGAGAGCGAGGGTAAACGCGAGTTTCAAAGGATTCGTACGCGGTTAATTTGTGTAAAGAGATGAGGATCGGGGAAGAGGAATTGTTGACTAGTCGGTTTTTCAGTCTAGAAAGTTTGCTTTGTGTGTAATTTAAAGATAAAAGTTTCTTTTCGAAATCACGAATTCTTATAAATTTCAAGCGCGAAGTATTTCCTGTTTATTTCTTTTCCCAATGACTAACGTAAACAGCCGCGTTTGAGAAACACTTAAAATTCCGAGCTTTGAAACCCGTAAAAATAACGAAATCACCTCACTAGCAGTACCAAAAACGTCACTCGAACGTTGACAGCGTCGAATCCCCTCCTACCATCTCGTACCTTCAAAACTTCACCTCCAACCGAATCCCCGCATCAACCCCCCGACCTTGACCACATCGAAGCAGTCACCCGTCAAACCCCCGAAACTTCATCGTTCCCATCACCCCTCCGTCCTCCAAATAACGCCGCTGTCTATCGTTCGCGTTCGCGCAGCAGCGACGGCAAACGGGCTCAGGGCCAATAACGGGGAAAATTATCAAAACCCGCGCGCCGCCGAGAGAGAGAGAGAGAGAGAGAGAGAGAGAGAGAGAGAGGAAGTAGCTCCTCGGGTGTTGCAATTTCGGAGCGCCGCGCCCGGCCGAAACGAGCGAGCAATTCACCTCGCGTGGCCTGAATAAACAACCGAGAATACATCGACCTGCCGGCGGCCCCCCCTCCGCGCGGCTATTTCCCTCTTTCTATTTCGCCGAGATAGCCAGGCCTAGTCCCGTCCTTTTCTCCGCCGTCTCGCTGCTTAAGCGCTTTTCCGTGCTGCGTGCAAGCTGCGTGCAACGGCGGCGGCTCGGGTTTTTGGAAGGGTTGCGGGACTGAGTGATTGGACGTGGTTTTTTGGAGAAGGGCGTTTTGGCGGATTGTTAGGCTTTTCGTTTGTTTGCATGCTGGGAGGAGTATTTTTTTACAGCTGCAGTTTCTGTAGATATTGTTGTAAGAAAATTACTTTATGATGCATTTTACGAAAATGTTTCCTTTACGCCAGTTTTTACTTGTTATTTCAAGCCATCTTTTAGAAAGTACGTTCGATGATTCTGCTAGTTTATGAATATATTTATGAAAAGGTTGCAGTAGTAGATGCAGTTATTAATAATAAAGTATTTATTTAGACTGGTGTTTAATGCAATCTCTAAATTATCTCAAATGAAGCTTGATAACACTTACAATTCGAATAGTGTTCTATTTATATCTCTTAACCTTACTTTTATATTTGCGTTTTAAACCTAATCACAGAACTTAATCTTCCAATTGCGCGAATTATTTAATTAACCCGATTCACTCGTCGAAAAATCTTTGTTGTCAATACAATCAATAAAATTTAGGTAGATCAGAAGCTCGACAGATAATTGGACGTAAGCGAGGTCTTGCGGATGCTGCTATCGTTATTCTATTTAAATATAAAGCTGCCTATCTTTTCGCTGTGCTTAATTAATTATACAGCAAAAACTGAGCGTTTTGTCAACCACGCTCTTTGCGCCCAGCAGCTACCAATTCAATTAACCCCATCCAGGGCATTATCTTCGCGCAAAACAGAGATACTTTATCGCCTAATAACCGAATCGCAAAAAGTCCAGCAGCAATCCTCCAATACCGACAATCCGCTTGCTCGCGGCTCGTTTCGCTATCGCTCGTCGCCGCGGCGCGGCTATTTTTCCGCCTAGTTTTTCGAGGTGCCGCGAGGCGGGATTTTTTGCCGGCCTACTTCGGGCCGTTATCGGCGCCGGGAAAATTGCCCTCGGTTTCTTTATCTCTCTCTCTTTCCGCCTCTCCGCGCGCGCGCTTACGCAGTGCATGCGGCGCAAAGCGACGGCGGAGAGATATCTCGCCGAGCGCGCCGAGAGAGCTTGTCATTGAAAGTATTCAAGATCTAGTGCACCGCCGCGGCTCGCTCGCCTCGCGCTTGCGCGGTTCTTCTCGGCGCGCGCTGCACCAGCTTGTCCGCGCGCTCCGGCTGATTGAAAGATTTCGAGATGAGAGCTTGCGGAGGAGGAGATGCCGGAAGATGGGGTTTTTTTGATTAAGCAAATGGGAGATGGGTTTTTTTTAGTTTTGGAATTTTCGCTGCGTTTGAGTGTACTCGTCTTAGGACATTTCTAGACGGAATTCTGTTGCTAATGAATCTTTTAATATTAATGTGGAAATACTGACATTAAAAACTGAAGCTTTTTAAAGAATCTACAGAAATATAATAAATACACGCGGTTACTCTAGCAATGAAACTGCTGGATGTACATCAAATTCTTTAGAACTATAGAATTTCTTTTGAAATCACTTAAAGTATCAAAATGCTAAGAAAACTATACAGATATGCACTCGGTATTCAAATTTTTTGATAAATAAATACCAAGCTAAGTTACGCTTCGAACCTCATAAATTTCAAGCTAGTTTTCAAATCGAATTAACGATTTCAGATGTCACTTGACACTAATAGAGCCTTTAAATCTCAAAACAAAACTGTTAATACAATTTATGCAGAAAAACGATGTCAGGGTCGTAGGATCGTACACCGCGTAAGAGCCATCGAAATTTCGTAATTCTGTTTTTCCTAGGCGCGATTGAATTTAATTGCACGAGAGCGCCACGATCCAATTTCGGCCGCGATCGATCTTATACAGGAAAGTTCGAGATTGTAATCCAGTTTCCCCGGGGGAAGCCTGAAAGCCGCGCGTCGAAACTTTGCGCGCGGACTTTCGTCACTTAACGGAAACTAATAATTGCGCGAGAACCGGACTCTTGAATTTTATGGTTCCCTCTTCCTGCCTTTTTTTTGCATTCGGGCTCATCGCGCTCATTCAGTAACTGATATCGATTTCATATTAAAGAGATTAGCAGGAAAAGTTAGTGGCTTCGTGACTATTTTCGACGAAGCAATTTATACTTCTTCAATTTGATTCGAGGGTAAATATAAGATTCTTAATTCTTTAATTCACCTGTTTTTGTGTATAAAAAGATACAATTTCATTTTACGATTAAAGCTTTACCACGTATTTATGAGCTTTCAACCAGTCAAATTCTCTCACTAATATTAAGCCCAAGAATCGAACCAAAATTCCAAACTATCCATCCAGACCGTCGATCGAAATAGCCCCTACAGCCTCGCAAATGCCACCTCTCTATTTTCGACCAGCAAAATCCATCGAAACCCTGAATCTTTAAAAGCCCTTCACCGAAATTCCCTACAAAATTCTGCCAAGCCCTCGGCGCCTCGCACCTTAAACGGCGCGCGTTCGACACTCGCAATAAATTTCGAGGCTCTCTCTCTCCCGCGGCTGCCGCCGCCGCCGCCGCCGCCGCAGCCGCGAGTATAAATATTCAACAAGTTTAACGAGCAAGTTTTATTATCGGTCACGAGCAAGCACATTTCTCTCTCTCTCTCTCTCTCTCTCCGTCCTCCGCGAGGGGGATTTTTACTGCGTCTCTCTTTCCCGATGGAAATTGCTCGACTAGACGCTTCGTAAATTAATATGCTCGAACGAGCGACGACTACGACGACGACGACTACGTCGGCGATATACCGAGAAGCCGACCCTGTGCTGACCCAGTATCGAGACAATAAATATCGCCTCTCTCGCGGATGTTAGAGAGCCACGGACGTTTTTATCGCGCGGGAATTGACGCAGGGAGCGCTGGAGGAGCGCTCGAAAAATTCGGAGGGGGAAGACACTGCTTTGATCAAATTGACGTCTGGCGAAAAATAAATTGGGGTAAAAGAGAAGCTAAATCTATCGTTTTAGTTAAATAAACTAAAATTGGCCACCGTGAAAAAGGGAATCCGCGAGCTTGTATAAAAAGTTTCGAGCAAAAATCAGAAACTGCCCGCTTGAATATTCAAACAACCCAAATACTTTAAGCATCCATCATTCCTCCTTCACCTATTTAAGATTTATTAAAGCTCCATTTAAAGTCCATTCAGTCGGCATGAATATTCGCCCCTAAAAAGGGGGCGCCTCATCCTCCTCAAACGACTTAAGCGCGCCGCTTTTCCGCCCATTTTTCACGCCAATAATAATTACTAAACAATTGTTTGTCGCCCGCGGCTGCAGGCAGCGGACGGCTGCAGCGGCGCCCAAGATCTGGGTCAAGCAGTATTTGAAATCCTTGAGAGGATTCCTCTCTTTCTTCGCGCGGAAAGGGGGAGAAAAAAGCTGCCGCGCTCGGATAATATAGTCTCGTCTCTTATACGGCGAACGTCTTCCTTCTCAGAGCGCATTTTCTCTCTCCGCGGAGTCTATTCCAGATGTGCCGCCGCGCCGATGCCGCGTTGTTCTCTGCATGATAAAGCGAAGATGGCTGCTTGAAGTTTATTGCTCGGGCTTCGGAGGGTACACAGTTATAGCGTACAAATGACTGTTTCAAGGTACTTTGTTAAAAAAAATAAAGGAGCGCAGAGATTTTTTTTATTCTTTATTTTTCTTCCTGTTCCTTATTCTAAACATAGATATTGCAATTCGCATTATTCCTGTTCGTACAAGCTCCTTCTTTGCGCTTTTAAATTCTTAAAAATTTAAAAAGCTTTCAGTGAGCACTTTAAAGATTTTAATGTTTACTGAAATTCCGCCTAATTACTTACCAATCAGTATGAATAAATAACGTAATTCGCTTCACGAGGTGTAACCTAAAAAGTGCATTCTGCGCGATAACAAAAAAAAACTCGCGACGACAGTCTGAATCGGCAATTAGCAGTTTTCAATAACGAGTAGCCAGTAATTTGAATAAAAAAGCGATGATCTCGCCTCCGTATAATACCGATAATGAACAATTCAAGATTACGGCCGCGGTCAAATGTAAAATTTATACACGCGACCTTCCGAGATTTACTGTATATACTCGCGTCTAAAGTGGAAAACTCGGCGAGTTCGAGCGATAATTATAATTGTAAAAAATTGTTGTGATTATTTTTAGCTCCAATATAATTATGATGTGTACTCGCCGTGCAGGAAAAATCGTTGCCGCCGACGTGGAACTCGTTCGAGTACATCGAGCCTTCTTTTTTCTACAGTATTAATTTTCATTTAATTAATACCACTTTCTAATGTGTTTTTTTTTTTACTTTATTAATTTTATCGCCTTCTCACCTCGCGTATCCGCGTTTTGTAAGTTTATTTTGTTATTCAATCACCGATGGGATAAATTACATCTCCTTATACCAGTTCCCAGATAAAATACTTAACATTAAACTTAAAATGAGTTAACACCAAAATCGCAATTCCTTCCTTCTCTCTCACAACCCTTCGACGACTGCAAGAAGTTCCTCCCGATTCTTCAACATTCAAACAAGAGCCAAACCGAAACTTCATAAATCCCAGCCGACACTCCGCCCATAAATATCGCTCTCTCTCTCCCCAGAAAAACTCCTCGAGTACAAAAGCTGGGAAACAAGGTTGGAATCCCTGCCGTCGTCGGAATTAAGGCGCCGCGCGCCTCGAAACTTCGTTAAGAAACTAAAAAGCGCAGCCCCCGGAATACGTCGCCCTCCCCCCCATTCCAGTTTAGCGAACTCGGTGGCGGCGCGATTTCTGGATGCTAAAATACGGCACACGACGGTGTTCGGCGCGTGCAGCACGCAATCCACCGCGGCGACTTATATTTCGGCGTGTCCCGCTGAACTGCCGAGCGAACCCCGTTTCGAGATAAAGCGGGAGCAATCAGGGGGGTAATGGCGGCGAATTTTTCTTCGGCCCAGTTTGTCCCGGTTCCGAAAGCGGCTTGGAAATGGATGCGAAACGTTTTGTTTTTTTTTTCCGTGCCGCGCGTTAATGACATTTAAAGCGCTCGGGGGGGATATTGATTTTGGTTATCGGGAATGGCCGAGATTTAGAGCGGAGTATCTTCTAGATGCGGGGTGTGTTTTAAGATCTATTTTTGTTGATTTTAGACTCGTTAGCAGCGACAAATAACTACGGTATCTTGTTGATATACCGTTTTCTCGGAAGATAAGATAAGTCGTTCGCTCCACCGGCACTCGTTACAGCTGATTTTCTTCGCGAAAACGAGATTGTCACCTGGAAAATACGCGCGGATGTCAGCAGCTTTCTCGGGAAATCTCTCGATATCGGCTCGGGGAAAAATTAAAAGCACGACGGCTCTCCGCGAGTCTTCTGGAGCGAGGGCGAGAAAAAAGAAACCTCATTAAGCTACGTAGCCGGGCAGAGTCGAGAAAACGAGCGAGCTGAAAGACGAGGAAAAAAAAAGAGTGCATAAGAACGGAGGGGGAAGGAGAGGGAGAGAAAAGTACAGAGGCGCATCTCGGCGCGACGATGACGGCGGAAAGTCTCGAGTCTCGGACGTAAGAAGGAATAAGAGAAATGCCCGTATATACCTTCTGCTAAAGCGAACCTGGCACTTTCATGAAGCTTCGGATGAACGGCTTTTTCTATTCTCGGAATTGTATTTTTGTTGAAATCGGGGTGTAAAGTAACTGAATTAACGCTACATAAAGAAAATGAATTTTAGTATTTCAATACGCGTAAAAACGTGGTTGCGGAAGAGGATTGGGAATTTAACGTAGCTTTTAGATATTTAAAAATTCTGCATTCTCCAGAAAAAATAGTTTTGGAAGACCAAATATTACGCTCCATAGATTGAAAGTTAAACGCACCTTTTATTAAATAAAAAATAAGCATATTTTACTTATCAAAAGATAAAATATCGAAGAAAAACAAATAAAGTAAAATAATCCAATCGAACATCCAACCCCCGCGAAAGCACCATCCCCAACTCTCTTCCTCGAAAATCCGCCAAAGAAAAAGCGCTCAGAATTTCCTCGCTCGCAGTGCATATAATAGCACGGAGCGTCGCCGAGCAGCAGCAGCAGCAGCAGCAGCAGCAGCAGCGCTGCGCGGCGCAACGGAACGGTGCATGCGGCGTCGAGGAGGGGGCAGCGGCCCTCGACTGCCTGCGCGCGGCGGAGGGTAGGGGGGGAGGGAGCGCAGCGGCAGTATCGGTCATTCGCTTCGAGCGTAAGTAGGTCAGTCGAAGCTCGCTCGCAGCGCGCTTGCGAGAGGAGGTGGAGTGGGGGGGAGAGCCCCGAGAGCCGAGCGATGCGTCGTTCGATGAGGTTCAAATTCACGGTGGGTCGCCCGCCATTGACGCGAGGCCGCGTCCGTGTAGCCGCTGCTAGTGCGATTATTCTGCGGCCTGCCTGCCTGCCTGCCTGCCCGCCTCTGACGGAGGGGATGTGTTCGTTAACAGGTTGGCGCTGTCGTCGGGGGCTTGAGTATTGATGCGCGGAGACGGAATTCGGAAGGTTGAAGGCGAGAGAGCTTTTTCGGGGGAGCGATGACGTTGGAGTTTTTGGAGAGATTTCTCCCGATATGCGCTTTGGGAGCTTCGGCGCATCGACGAGAGTGTATCGGATGAGAAATACGCTTTTTGATTGAACTAATGAAGAATTTTGAGAAATATTGGCAGGAGTCGGCGCGAAATATTTTAAGGCCAAAGAGTTATTTTGATAAAAGAAGGCTTTTCGAGCAGTAAAGATATGAAGCTAAAAGGTATCTTTTTATTCAAACGCTTGAATATGTACTAGGACGGTCGTAAAGTTTAAATTCTAGAACAGAATTTATACTTGGATTTTATGCGGTCGAATTTTAATAACTTTTATACACTTTTACAAGAATATAAAAAAAAGCTGCATATCAAACTTCTCAAAATTTAAACATTTTTTTTTATGCTAGAACTTTAAAAAATGCGAAAACTCTTTAATATCTCGAATGCCTCGAGCAGTATTCTTAGAAGAATTAATAAAAAGTATATGGAAAATATTCGTTCTACGAATCTCGCGTACGTATGGCTGAATTTCTAAAATTAAACTGAAATATATCTGGGTCAGGTTGAGGGCAGCTCAAGAAACTTCGTAATTCTACTTTCTACTTCATAATCACTTTCTAATTGCGACAAACTCAAGCTCCCCCTAAAAACTCAATCATCCTAAAACGATATAGTCATCCCCAACGTCCATCGAACGTTTAGTCCAGGCGAACGGCGAGCTAAATCAATCTTAAAAAGTCAATAAAAGCGCACCGCGCGCCGAACAATAAAGCTCTCGATGGTATAAAAAATATCGTAGGCAAAGTATACGTCATCGAGTCGAAGAGGTGGCGGCGACCCAGCAATATATTCTTTTCCCGTGTCCGTGCAGAGAAGCACGTTCCTCGCGCGGGACGACCCGGCCTCGAAAAGCTCTCCCTCGTGCTTTCGCCGCTGCACCGATGGCCGCGCTGGAAATTTTCCCGACATTCGCAGCGGCGAACCTCCTCGATTGCCAATGTTGATGATTCTGAAGCGAGCCGCGCTCTCTCAAGTTCAATAGTGAACGCGAGCTTTGCCGCGGCGGAGGGCTTTTCAGGGTTTTTTTTTTTTTTTTTAACGGGAGGCAGGGAAGGTATCGATTGGTGGGACGAAATTTTCGGCGGATGGGTTCTGATCAAAATAGAGATTCTTGTTGAAGCTGCAGATTAAATAGTTTGGGGATGGTTTTATTATGTCTTTCGATACTATTAATATTGGATTGATTATTTTAACTATAGAGGATCAAGTTTTGACAGTTTGTGCGTTCCGCGATTCCTCTTCAAGAATTTCAAAACTCCCTACTCCCACCTGCCCACCTCCATTCTTCACCGAACCTCGGCCCAGCCACCCCCCGCTTCTTCTCACCCGAACGGGCGGGTAAAAAATCGATCTCCCCCGCCGCGCGAAATCCCGAAAAATTAGGTTAGCTCCGACGGGGCGGCGATTAATAGCCCGCGCCGACGAGAGTCCGAAGATTACGATCGGCTAATCCGGTCGTAACTCTGCTCGCAGGACCGAGCGCGCGGCTATATATACGTGTAAGCACTGCGCTACGTCAGTCGAGCCCTTCGGAAATCTGGGACGAGCGGCGCCAACGAGAGAGAGAGCTAAGTCTCGTCGAGACTGATTTCGGACGGGCGGGAGGATTCGCGCGGCCGAGAGCTGCGTGATGCGCTCGTCCGATTTGCAGCAGCAGCAGCTCTCGTAATGGAGATGATTGGTAGGGCGGACTTGTGGAACAAGTGCATTTCAGTTTGATTTTTCAGGTCAAGGAAGAACGGATCATTGTTGTCGGCTTCTATCATCGATGACGTGTCTTCCAGGATCCACGACGGAACCGCGCAAAAGCCATTTCGCATAAACGCGCTTTCCTTCGGTTTGCCGTCGGTTCGTTATGTATCGCGGCTCGAATCGAAGTCGATCGAGCAAGACCGCCGAATCAGCCGCTCCAATTCCCCCCCGCGGAATATCACATCCCTCGTGCCTCCGGAGGAGAGAAAACTCGGCTCTCCCGGCCGCGGAAAATGCCGGCGCCGCCGCCGAGCTGCTTGTGCGAGGCCTCGCTCGCCTTCGGCAATAATAGGCGGCGACTATTAAAGTCCAAGATCCATCCTCTCTCACTGTCGGCGTTATTTCGAGTTCATTGGTGCCGAAGGTCGGGGGCCTCGCGACGCGATTGTCCGACTTTCCGGCCGGACGGATATTCGGCCGCGGCTTTGAGGGTGCGCGACGAGAGAGGCTTTTTAATGAAACGCCTGGCCGCCCGGAGGTGATTAAATTCTTGGTTGGCCGAATTAACGCGCGAATTTAATTTGAAAACGCTCTCGGCGCCTGACACAGTTTCGCGCGCTGTTTTAGCGCCGCGGTCAACGGTCATCGTTTAACAAACGGCGAATTTTCGGCTTTGTTTGCAGAAGACGCCGTAGTCTTGTCGATGTGATTTTTCTCGGGCAAAGGTTTGTTTTCGCGCGCTGCAACGTAACCTTAAAAGCTCGGAAAAAGGAGAGAGAGAGGCGGCGCCTGGACGCGATCTAATTCACGAGGCGCGGGTTAACGATGATTATCATGAGAGCTTTCCCGGAATTTCCGTGCGCGCGAAAGCTTTTCAGAAAATGTATATCCCGAGGCCAGCCAATTTGCGACGAATGCGCGGCTTAATGAGGCGATTCAATTATGACGGGAGCGGGCGCAATTCGCGAATACGGCCGTTTTTAGAGCCGCGCGAGAAACCGAGGCCGCGCTTTTTGGAGACCGAGTTTTTTTAATTAAATTTTCGTTTTCGAACTGAAAGAGAGCGCGGTTTAATGGGGCGAAATTTGGTTTCGCGCTGGGGATTACCTTATTTGTGCTGTTGCTTTGAGTGAAAAAGTAAAGTTTTTCAGCTCGGAATTCGGCTTTCGCGATCGTAATTCTTTTATGAAAGCGCGTCTCTGCATTTTCTATTTAAGATCCGCTTATTTTAACGCGCGTAGAGGCAACGAGACACTTTGAAATAAACTTACTCAAGGCTCTATTGATACAGCAAAACTACGCAGCTCAAACTGAAACTATTTAATGGGCAGCCTTACAATAACAGACCGCAGACAGCAACAAAGTATATATATATTTTCAAAATTCCAAAGGCAAAAGCATTTATTTGCGCCGAAAAGCAGAGCAGAGGGCTTTTCAGCATTGGATTTTGTTTATAAATAACTTTTCGAGCGAAATGAAATGCGCTCCGCGCCTTGTGCCTCTCGGATGCCTTCGCGCTTCATTAAAAGCATTCTCTCGAAGCTGCAACGTATCAAAGTCCTCTCAAGCTGCTCCGTTTAACGCCTAAATATTCGCACGAGTCGGCCTAAATTTTCGAGACGTTCACGCGAGGATATTAACTCGAGCCGTTGCACCAACGCCGCGGATACACGAATTTGAATTGAAAAAAAAGGCTCCGAATAAGTTTCGCGGCGAGTTTCCAGACAATCGTGGCAGCAAACGTTTCTCGAAACTCGTATATATATACAATTCCGCAGCTGGAAAACCACGTCCGCGGCTCCGAGTCACCGAGTGTGCTTTTAATCGAAGCGTGCACCATCCATGCACGCGAAACTCTCCCCCGCCCACGATTTATACCCCCGCGAACAGAGAGCACATACAACCGATCCGCCGTAGAAAAGTGCAGCCTGGAATCGATCCACCCTTCGCCGCGAGAGAGCATACCCCGGAGTGCTCGCGGCCGAGGGCCCATACTCACCCCGCGCGCGCGCGCAAAAAATGTCCGTCTTTGAAATTCCAGGAGCTCGCGACTGCACGAGCGCGCGGGGGGGCACTTCGATCGAGCGCGCACCCTGGGAATACGACGACGCGCGACACCCCCGAGCGCTGCAGCGGCGGCGCTCGGAGCACGCGCCTCTACGCGTGCCTCGGCATTCTGGGGCAAAGGTTGAAGAACTGCCGCGCTCTCTCTCTCTCTCTCTCTACCCCCGGCTGCAACAACCCTCCCCCCACTCCGGCTCTCGTCCTCGACCTCCATAGAGTACTTTCATCTTTTACCCCGGGACGAGAGGGAGAGAGAGAGAGGAGGCGGCGGCCTATGTCACGATCCGGGGGAGAGGTCGATTTTTTCGAGCCCGAGCCCCGGGAGAGGGGTCGACGCTTCCTTTTCGGGTCGAGGTTTATGGGGGGTTTCCGCCTCTCGGTTTTTCCGAGAGAGGAGAGAGAGAGAGGGAGTTGGATGTGTGCCGATGGGGTCGACGCATCGTTTTTGGGTCGAGGTTGTTCCCCGAGCTGCGCCGCGAGAGAGAGAGAG
This sequence comes from Ormyrus pomaceus, assembly GCA_900474385.1. Taxonomy (NCBI): domain Eukaryota; kingdom Metazoa; phylum Arthropoda; class Insecta; order Hymenoptera; family Ormyridae; genus Ormyrus; species Ormyrus pomaceus. The sequence continues at coordinate 51,155 of UCOM01000187.1, forward strand.
CTTTATTTCGAAAGTTACCCCGGCTTCGTGTGCACGTCTACGCGGGGGAAGAGGAGGCAAGTCGATCGATCGCTCGGAAGCGCCGGTCGAGAGGAGGTGGAAAAGGCTCGATGCACTCTCCGCGGATTTTTGCGAGGAAATTTCGACGAGAGGGACAAAGTTGGAGGAGCCGCCGACGGTTGTTACAAGTATTTTTAGGCCGCGAGTTCGGGAAATGTAGGTGGCTTTTGTCGGGGGCTTTTCTTTTGTCGGCGTGCGATTGGTTTTCTCGGGTCTGTTGGTTTAGGAGCTTCGGGGCTGGTTAGCTCCTATACGTTTCCGAACTTTTGTCTAATGAGTTTTTCGGAATAAAGAGGATAAAGTACTTACAAAAATATGAAAGTCACAGATCCGGACACTAAACGACTTACCTGAAACAAAGAAAATAAACAAAAATTCAGTTACTCTGCTCAAATTTTCTTCTAAAAATTTGATCGAATAATATTTATACGCCGTGCATACGGCAGCCTTCGGAAACAAAATTAACCTTACTCCAGCCCGTTCGCGGAACCCGCTCCTCTGACCCATATTTCCGAATATTACAATTCCTGACAAAACCCTCGCAGACAGCTCTATTTCACGACCCAGTAATTCCGACACTTTCCTCGAAGAAGAGAACGCATCCGCCGTGAGCGCGCGCGCCTTCTCGCCCCTCGGCCGCCATTCAAATGAACCTCGAGCTTCTTTCATTTCCGGGACGCGACGTCGAAAACTAGACCGCGACGTCCTCGGGGGGGAGGGTAAAAATCGCCTTAATTCGGCGAGAGAGAGAGAGAGAGAGCGCCTTCCTCTTTCCCCGATGCACCTCTTTGCCGGCCGAGAGAGTGCAATCCCTTTTCGCTTTGTGCTTTTTCCGCGCGCGTCCTCGACCCTTATCCTGCGAATCCTCTTTCTAGCTGCCGCTAAGCCGCGCTCTCCCCTTTTTTCCGAATGCGCGCGAACGGGAGCGCGGAGCTGCGTCGTGGTGTTCGAGTGGGCGACGATTTTACGGCGTGCGATGCAGGGGGCTTTTTGCGTCTCGCCCGCGGGGACTGGAAGGTCGCGCGAGTCCTTCGCCGAGATGCGGCGCGGATTCGTAAGCGTGCTTTTTATTATTCGGGAGATTACGTTTGGGGAGACGGGTTTTGTGGGATTGGAGAGGCTTTTTTTGACTAATGCTTCGGGTGCTTTGTGAGTGATTCGTAGTGATGTTAAGGGAATAAATGACGTATTCGTTAAATGCATGTTTATTTGATCGAAAGTTGTAGGTTTAGCTAATTTTTTGCAGTTAAGCTCGAGGAAATATAATAAATGGAAATAACCATGCACATTTTTAATAATAACCATGTTTAAAATGTAAAAGATTTTCCGCTCGAAAATCTCATAAATAAATTTTTGCCTTTTCGCTCTTTCAAAAAAAAAAAAAAAATGCACGCGCGAAAAGCTGAAAGTGAATTTTCCAGTTTTCAATTTGCCTTGAACAGGCCGCGTAACGACGTTTGTTTGCGAGCCACTGTTTGCATAAGCAACAAAAGCAATATTCCAAGTAACGTGTTGCTCTGAAACCTGCACGACCTCAAAAAGCTCGTAAATTCATTATCAAACTAAAAAAGCTTTATCTCCCGCTCGCACGTTATTATTCCCGACTGCGCGCAACCCAGACATCAACCGCCTCGAATTCCCGTTATCGGTATAAACGTCCCGCCAAAAATTCCGACTAATACGATTCAAAAATCCTCGCTCCTCCGCGGAGTGCATTCCCCGAAAGCAGCCGTCGCGAACCGTCGTAAAAGCCCAGTCGACAGCCGTGTCTCCGCAATGAATCCCCGGGCGATAAGGGCGATTACGATCTGGCGTCGGTCTAATCGGGCCATAACTCCATCCCCCCGTCGGCTGACGTGCGCGCCGCTCGCGCGCGCGGGGGAGAACAATGTATCAGAGAGAGAGAGAGAGAGAGAGCTGGGAGCGGACCTTCGAATCTGGCACACACCGAGCGCGCACTGCCCCGGCATTATGCACTGCTTTTGAATAATAAGCGGATTCGCTTAGCGCCGAGCTGTAATAATATGCTGCCCGCCTGCCTGTGTCTGTATGTGTGTGTGTTTGCGGCTTTGCGGAAAGGCCCGTCACTCGGGCGCGAATCAGGAACGGGGGCTATATAGCTCTGTTTGAGGATGAATTAGTGGCGCGCCTCGCAAGCGAGAGAGAGCCGTATTTCATTAGATCGGACCGAGAGAGCGCTGTACTTTGTTTTTCGCGCCGAGGAATGTAATTAGCTGCTAATTGAAAATGCGACGGGAAATTCGAGATTTTTCGGGTGATCGCGTGCGCTGGGGGTGAATTTCGCCGCGGGAAATTCTTGTCGCTTCGAGTTTAAGGTCGACGAGTTATCTGGAAGTAATGCTTATAATTGAGCTGATTATTCGGCTTTCTGGAAGGTACGATGACAAATGAAGGTACGCAGCTTGAATTTACGTTGTAATGCAGGGCTTACGTAAGTTTCGGCTTGATATCAAACGTCTATCTCACAGCTGCGAGCTGGTGCGAATGCCGTTGTATAATGTTTTAATGAAAATGCGGTTTCTGCATTGTAAAGGGGGAAAATCGGACGAAGATGAGTATAGAAACGTCGTGCTTAAATTTTTCTCAAGTTGATGAAAGCGAATGAAGAGTAAAGAGGTCTTTTGAGTCAATTTTGTGTTACGTAACAAAAGTCTAAAGTTGCAAATGTACGGTTGTCCAAATTGTTCATATTATCATTAATTTATATAATAATCGTATTAATTACACAAGCTTTGCAAAGATTCATTATTTATAAATCGAGTAATGAACCTATTTGTCCAAAAAAAAAAATCCAAAAAGCAGCTTTCCAATAAATTTCCACGACGCGAACTCGCGGCTAAAAACGTCAACTAAATCTTTTATCGCGGCGAAGCATCGTAAAACTGCGTCGCGCGCCGCCTCGCAAAATCCTTGGCGCAAAAGCGCGGCGAGCTTCGTAAGCGGTGTGCAGAGAGCGAGCCTTTTGAGCCGTGCAGCCGTAGAAAGCGAGCCGGAATCGTCGAAAAAAAAGCCCCGGCGCTTCGCCTCGGAAAACTTGATATCGGCGGGTGAAAGAAAAAAAAAAAAAAAAGAAAAAACGCACATCCATCCTCCTTCGGCTCGCTCGGCGTCTTTGTCGCTCTCTCTCTCGGCTGATAAAGCGTCTATTTTCGCGGCGCTCTCTCGGCTGCGCGCGCAAAGCAGCTCTCCGCGCGAAGAGGGTCGCGGCACAATGCACGCTGACCCATATACGGGTCGTTGCTATTTCAGATCCATCCTTTCCATAGAGGAAGGTCGTATGTGCGCTCGCTCGCTCGCTCGCTCGCTCGACTCGGCTCGGCTCGGCTCGCTCGTTCGCTCGGCTCTCGACGTAGAAAATGCCGTTACGTAAGCTCGAGCGAGCGAGCCTTGTTTTTCGCGCGCCGCTAGTTAGAACAGAGAAGAGAGAGAGAGAGAGAGGGGTACGGCTTTCCGTCCAATGGCGCGATTACGTCAGAAAATTTCTTTCTCCGCGGCGCTGACGATGGGACGGGGCAGCTTTTTTGCTGGTTCGGGGAACTCGGGAAGGGGGGGAGGGGGGGGAGGAGCGCTTCTTGTTGACGACGTCGCTCGAATGAATTTAATTACGGGCTTTGAGCTCGACGGCAAAATTTCATTTGGAGCGGGATTTTCGATCTTGAAAGGTGAGAATTTCCTTTGTGGACTTTGTCGGCGAGATTAAATCTATTGAATAGGTTTTATTTATTGTTTGGAGTATTGTAACGATCGGAAATGGACGTGTGCATTAATGCTCTTTTAGATGGAGCAGAAAAATTTTTCATTTTGTTGAACTGAATTCTATTATATTAGTTCCTAATTAATTGAAAGATTTATTTAACAAAAAGATTAACGTACATTTCTATCTAATATTTGATATTTAATTGCCACAATTAAATTGTACATATTTTAAAATAAAGCACTTTCGCCACTTTTTATTTGGAAATATAGTTAGTTTCTAAACTTTACCTCGCTTTTTATTACAATCACACTTCGCAGACATGGAAATTGATCAATTAGATTCATAAATAGCTTATAATAAACTAAATAGATCAGATCGAACGCAAGTTTCAAGGCAAGTCTGACCTCGGCGATGTTAAACTACTTAAAAATCTCGGCGGAGCCGATAAAGCCCGCACGTCTAAAATCGAGCGTTTTGCACAACAATAAAACGATGCAGATTATCTCAAGCGGGAGAATTCACTCGAATGAAATCTAGAGCTCTGCCGCTAATCGAAGGTCTTGATCTAAACTTTGTGGAAAATATATAATTTTCCGTTCCTTTGTTCGATTTTTAAAAAACTGCTTCCGATGTCTTTGATATCAGTTTTATTTATTAATACAGATTTCATTATCTTAGAATAAATTGAATTGTGGGTTAAAGAAAATTTACTTAAGCACTTTTAATAGTGATACATTTTTTTTTTAAATATATTTAAATGAATATAAAATGTTTCAACAATTTACATTTATCTTAAAATTCGTAAATCATATTTTCGCCTTAAAAATTACACGAATTTATGATTGAATATTTAAATTTATCAATTATATCATTATTTAACGAATTATTCAGTTACCTTAATTGCACATGAAAGACTACATTTCTTTAGTGACAGGTCTGACGTTCGTAATTATACGTTCTTAAGTCTTCATTATCTTTGACCAATTCATTTCAGATCGTATTTTATTTACGAATTTTATACTCATTCAATTATCAAGTCTAAATTCGTAATTACACCAATTACATTACGAAATCTTGTACCACATACGTAATATAATACGTAAACCCACATTTTGCCAAGTGCATCGACCAAACCGAAAACTACCCACTCACCCAAAGCTGGAACCGCTCGAAAGCAGCCCAGTCTCAAAACGAAGCTCGCAAATCGAAAATCGAGCAACACAAACCCCGAGATTAAATCTCGCGAGTTCACTCGGAAGCTCGCTGAGCGCGCGGCGCGCAGATATCGATTTCGCGCTCGGCGGCGTCGCAAAACAGGCCGCGCTCAGCTCGAGAGCATCTATCGCGCCTCCCGAGTTCAAACGCTCGATCGATCGCCGGCCGCGCGCGCACACGTACAAATCCGCGGCGCGCACGGAATCGGTTAAATAAGAGAGACGCGACGCGTGCACGATTTTTCAAAAATTACACCTTACCGCGCGGCCGTATATCTTTGAGCGATTACTTTCGCCGAGAGCTGGCTTTTTACGTAATCCTCGGCCGCGAGGCCGATTTGCATTCGGTGCCCCGTTTTTTTTTCCTTTTTTGTTCAAAATTCGGATTGTTTCGAAAGTTTTTTTGTTGGGTTGTGTTTTTGACTGCAAACTTTTATGGGACGCACGTGAATGATTTTTTTTAAATTTTATACCTTATTCGACTTGATTTACGAGGACTCGATTATGAGTTTGGAATTTTTATCGGTTCGATAAATTCGAAATTGAGGATGTTATGATATTTAAAGTGTTTTAAAAGGTTCGGATCTGATTGCATGATTTATTCATGCGTTTTTTGCAGTTTCCTCGCGTCACTTAAATCCTCATTCATTATAGCAGTGACGCCATCTATCTCGCGTGACTTTTACCATAGTTCTGGGTCAAGCTTATACCGAACCAAATAATATCCTTATTCATCAGCGCTAATTTTCAGTGCGAATTTCCACAAATACCTTTTCCCGCGGTAAAAAAAAACAACCAACTCTCCGTTTCCCGCAATCCGGCGAATCAAAAACCAACTACGTGTCGCCGTTACGTAACAGGCGAAGAAAAGCTCATTAAAGCAACAAAGTTCAGATTCCTCTTTGCGGCGGTAGAATCCGAAAAGAAATACCGCGGAGAGCACAGGGCGATCGCCTGGCGCATCGGTTACGCAACTCGGCACTGCACTTCCACCGCAATTTCATCCCGAGCGCTTTCTCTTTCGAGCGCGTACACCAAGCGGAGGGAGCGCACGGCGTAACTAGCTGTCCTGTCATAATTAGCCGGCCGAGCCGCTACGAACGGGGGGCATAATAGGCTGAGACTCGCAGTGCCGATCGCTCGCTAATAGGAGCCGAGAGAGGGGCGGGGAGGAGGTTTTTTTAGGATGCTGTCGGGTTACAAGTGAGATTGTTGTTTGTTGGGTGATTGTTTAGTTGGAACTTTCGAGGTTAGTGGTTTGTTGTTGAAAAGAAGTGGGCGAATCGGGGCGGGTTTTTTCTTTTTTTTTAGTTTCATCTTGGAGAGACTTTTTAATTAAGTGTACGGGGTGGAATCGAGAACTTTTGCGACCTGATTTCCTTATTACTTTTTTCATTTTGTAAAGTAATTTTCAGTTGACCTGCTGGAATCCAATTAAAATTGAAGGACTTTATATTTTAGTTTCGACAAAATTCAATTAAAAAATTCAAACTGATCAAAGTAAAAGTCTTTCCACCTGTTGCCAGCAAAAGTAATTAAGAATGTCTAGCACTGGAGAAACAATTATAAACAAGTAAAAAAACTAATTAAGTTAATAAAAAACACCTTTATTAATTTTTCTATTAATAACATTTGTGATACTATTTAGATTGTAAGACAATTTCTGCGGAAGAATTTCAATTTTCTTATGGAAACTAATATAAATATTTCATAAATGCAGTTAAGAGCTATCTCTTAAAACTATTTTGAACTATCCTTGTTCATTTAAATCATTACCGAAAGCTCATCAATAATAAATCCTTATAAACCTCGTTACATAAGAAGCCTTACACCCGACAACCTAAATTTCCTCCCCATTCCTCGCCAATTCATAAATGCATCTCATACGGGCGCACCTAGACGGCGCCTTAGCCCAGCGCCTCCTCTGTCGCTTGAGCAACAGGACAGAGAGAGCATCGTCGCTCGCACTTGACGGCGGGGGCCACGGGAGCAGTGTCGGCGCCGTGACTTTCCTCGGCGCGACTGCGGCCGGCGCTCGCTCTTGCACTCGCGCGAGGTCTCGCTCCTGGCGCCGAGAGGGAGGGGGAGGGGGAACCTCCGCTGCCCCCCACTCCGCTCCCCGAATGCACCGCGAGTGCAGCGGGCGACTGCAGCCCCCCACTCCGGGCGGGCGCCCCTCCCCGAGCGACCGGCACCCCCCACCACTCGCCAACCCCCCACCACCACCCGGCGGGCTGCAGCGAGCGGTGTCTTCGCGAAAACGTCTCGTTTTTCTTTTCTTTTCTTTTTTTTTTTGAACCTTCCTTCCGACGTCACTCGCTTGCGTCTGACGGACGGGCCGTCGCCGTCTTTGCGCGGGGATTCGCTTTACGGCGAGGTTTCCGTTTGACTGTCGAGAGACTGCGATCTTTGCCGGGGAGCTTCTTCTTTTGTCCGGAGTAGCTTCTTAACGCGACGGGCGCTGCTTTGAGGGGCTTGGCAATTTTTTTTAAGGAAGTTTGTTGCAGTTTTTTCTTTGAGTTCGGGATGCGGGAAAGTTTCTTGATGTAATTAATTCGTTTTTAATTTCTTGAATGGGGAAACTTGGAGAGCTTGCGCAATTAGAGCAGGAAAAATTTGAGCGGCTTTATTTGCTCCATTTCGCGGAAAAAATGCATTGAATTTAAGATAAAATTTATAAAATAATTAACAGTATTTTATTTACTATCAAAAATTTTATTCGAAATTTAGATTTTTTAAAATAAACTGAATTTTACAATTATTGCGTAAGTATTAACTAAAAAGAAAGTCATTCTATTCTGAAATTAGATTTAAATACATCTGCCCTGGTTAATTACTAAGTGTGTGTAATGAATATGACATTACACCCCGGTAATTAAGATCATCACATTTTGAAAATTGTGCTAACCAAGTTTAATAAATTTTTTTTTTTTTTTGCTGGCCAGACGAGAACTTAAACTGATTAGTGAGGCATTTATCGATCACACGCTCGCTTGAAATACAGATGTTACTTTGATATTCTCATCATTTTTATATAAAAAGTTCAATCATCATAAGTTAACTATTTTATTTAAATTAAAGAATATTCTGAAACGACTTAAGTCATAGATGTTTTGATATTTACAGTTTAGCACTAAAAATAGTTTCAAAATTTCAAATCAATTCTGTTTTTCATATGCAGTTTTGAGTTTCTTCGAGCTAATTGTCTCAGCAAAAAAGCGTAACTTCCTGCTTTCACATTTTTCACATAGTCAAGAATTTACTGCAATTGTCTCTTACGTATGCTTCCTCGTAAAGCAATATCCGTGTTTTTTAAATTATTTTGCGTTCTAAATGAAACATTTTAAATACTTTTTGTAATAAATCTCTAAAATATTGAATAATTTAATAAAATGAAATTTTTATTCTTCGTCGGTAGAAAATTTTATTTACTTTTAATAATAATTTTAGAATAATATAAAAAGAGGCAAAAAATTTAAAAAAAAAAAAAAAAAATTTAATTTAAAATTAATTGCAATTAGGTACAGTCTGCGGAAATAATATGAGCAATACGAAAAAGAATAAAATTCTGAAAAATTTTGCTCATCCAAAAGGTCACACTACGAAACTCAGAAAATGAAAGAAGTTCTTAAGCGAAGCAAGACAAAAATTCAATTACGTCACGACGTCGTAATCAACATAAAGAAGGCAACCTATTTCCTCTAGTCTATGTGAAGGATACATAGAAAATTTTCTTTGAAAAACTACGTTACTGTGAAAGTAGTCAACATGTTGTATACGCACATAATTAATTTTATTATGTAAAATATATATTACGTCTGCTTGAGGAACTAGTTTTTGACTACATATTTCAGAATGTAGTTACTTCATATTTACTAATTTATAGGATAATCACAAAATTGTAGTAACTTACATTGTTCAAGGATTTGAAATTTATATTAGAAACTCACCTGCAACACAAAAAATAATCAAAATCAGTCACGCTTATAAATTTATTTGTACATATCAATAATACTTAGAAGCTAAATTAAAATCTTTATTTGCAAAATTTATATTAAATAATTTATCGCAATCAATTTACATAAATATAATAATATATTGAAAACAGGAACATAAAAACATTAATTAATGAACAATATCATTTCATCAAACTCCCCATTGTCCGGCCCGCAAAACCTTTCACCCGATTCGTCCCAAAACAATCTCTTCTCCCAAAATGACCCAAATCCATCCGGACGTAGACAAGCTCCTCCGGCCAAACCAGCGCAACAGCCCAAAAATATATTTACTGCGCAGCTCGTCCTCGGCCGCGTTTTCGGCGCCCTCCAAGAAGGGAGCTCAAAAAACAAAAGACATAATCGGGGATTCGCACCCCCTTCCCTCGCCGGTCGCAGGGGGTAGGGGTGGCGAGCGGCTTGCATCGGGCTTGAGAGGAGGGGTTGGCCCCCTCGTCGTTGCGCAGCCGCGAGTTGCGGCAGGTTCGGGACATGCGCGCGGCCGCTACGTCACACGGGCGATGCACGAGCACTCGTGCCGTGTGTGTGTGTGTGCATTGACTCGCGCGCGCCGATGGAGGGAGGCGGCCATGGAGGGGTGGCGGCTCGATACCGAGGCGCCCTGGGTTCAATGCACAGCCTCGGTGACGCCATTTTCGCATGCACCTGCCTCTACGTGCGCCGTGTGCGACCCCGAGGTGCTTCGCGATTTCTTTTTTTTTTTTTTTTTCGTTTTTATCGAATCGAGAGGGCGACCGGATTTTCGGGATTGATTGTAGCTTTTTCATAGGGTGGAGTGGGCTTGTACGGTTTTGGACGCGTGTAATTGGAGATGGAGCTTTTGGACGTTTTGCAGAGGGGCTGGAGTTTAATTGCGTTTTGGTCTTTTTTCCCCTTGATTTGGTTAATTTTCGGAAATTCCGTTGCTCTGAAAATAGTTGAAGATATAACTGTACGTAGATATTCGTCGAATTTTTATGATTTTTGTAATATTCTTAAACTTTTGAAATAAAATTCTGTTCCTTTAAGTTTTGCAAAGATAAAATAATACGACATATTTTTTTTAATAAAACATCTTTCTTATCGAATTTTTTAAAAATATGTATTAGAATTTAAAAAAGAAATAAGACTAAAGCAGTGAGATTAGCATGCAGTCAAAAGAATATTTTAAATCATAGAATTAATATACAATATTTCAGATATTAAATTAAATTATTTTACAAAGATTTAAAAATTCATTATTTTGCATATCATTTTTAGAATTAATATATAAATTGTTTATCTGAAGAAGACAAGAATTACAGAAATTCCAAAACAATTGTTTAAAACGCAAAAATCAACACTAAATTGAATAAATAAACTCTCTAAAACGCCCCGTCGCCCCTCCGTAAAATAAAAAAGCGACGCTGCAAATCCAGTTCCGGGGTGCAGAATCGGCTTTCCTTTTTAAGCCCGTCAAAAATTCGCGGGGTTTCGAGGAGGGGGAAACTTTACGCCGGCGGCTCTCGACGAATATCGACCCTGACAGGGCCTCCGCTCGGCCGAACCGTTGTTGGGGTAGGTCATAGTGCGCGGCTGTGCAGGTGACGCATTTTAGGGGGACACGGCCGCAGCCGCGGTAAATGGCTCGCGTTGACCTTGTTGAGCCACCCTGTTAACGCGATCCTTTAATCGTCATTAAGGGGCGATGCGCCGGCATGATAATGACGCTTATAAGGACGCTCGAGCGTCGCTCCGAGGGCGGAGATGAATCTTTGATGCATCGGGTTTGGCTTTTATGGCGCACTGTTTTCGGTAATTGAAGGTTTAGGGCATGGTTTGATGGAAGAGTTATTCTAGAACATTTTTTATCAATTTAGTTTAATAAAAAGTGATTAACAATGATGGAAAAGGAAATGTTTTTCCTATGTGAAAAAATTACAAATTTTTGTATTTTTTGCTTAATATTTTCGAGAATATTTTAGAATAAGATTTATAACTCAAATATTTTATGACAAATACTTGTATAACGAATGCTTCGATGTCACATTTTTACTCTTAAAACAGATAAATAAATTGCTAAGAGTTATCTTACTCTTTCTATAAAGGACTACTAATTTACAGAATGTTAAAGTAAAAAACTACACAGACATTAAATACTATTTTTAAAATAAAAATAAAACTAGACTTCTTTGAAGATCCCTAAATTTCGAAGAAAATTGAAACTTTAAAAAGAAGCATCCCGTACGGGTAACTGCCGCCATAAAACCGTCACGCGCGCATACTTCCATATACGATCCTTCGAACTTGAAGTAGTCACCGGATCTGCGCGGCGTCGCAATAAAGAGCAGAAGGAAGATAGATGTCGAGTAATAGGGGACACGGCGCGGCGCCGAGAACGAAATTTCGAAAGCGCAATTTGTCAGAAGAATTTATGCCCTTTCTTATTTGCGGCCGCAGAAAACGCGCGCGCGCCTCCCCCATCTTTGTCTCTCCGAAGCGAGCTCTCTCAATTAACCATTCGCAGACCGAAAAAAGTTTCAGAGTCCAGTCAGCATCGGAAACTCGGCGGAGAGCTCGATTTTAATGAAATTTTCCATCGTCCCGCCATCGGAAATCATTTCCTCGTCGAATCATAAACAGAACAAAAGCAATTCCACGCGCTGTATATTTCTTTCCCGATCGGCCGCCGATCCGATAACGAGCCCGAGAGAGAGAGGAGGCGAATACTCGGAATATCCGGTGTCGATTCGCCCGGCAGGATATATTCCGCGCGCCGGAGAGTCGCTGACTCTCCTCGCAATCCGAGCGCAGGCCGCCGCGCTTATCGGTACAAGGAGGTTAAACTCCGCGGCGGCCCTTATCGAGAGTCGAGAAAAGGAGAGCGCGTCACCGCGCGCCGTTTAATTAGACGCGATACGTCGGGCGGGGGTTAAGGACCTCTCGCGGCCGTCACGCCGCTGCAGCCCGGGAGAGCGAGTTTGCTTTGACGTCTTTCTTACTAGGAAGTATTTCGTTTCATAATTTCTCGGCCGACGGAGGTTTCCGAGCGGGAGTGAAAGCAAGCTGCGGTGTAGCTTGGATTTGGCGAGAGCTATTTCGGTTTGTGAAATGGCTATTTGTGAAGGAAAAATCATTTTTTTATTCTCCCCCCCTTAATTCTTAATAAAGTAAATTTTGTTTTTTAATGTAAAAGTACACTTTGAACCCGGCATCATTGAACCTTTTTCTAGTATATTTTTATTTGAACGAAATTGATTATCTTATCTCCTATAAACAGAATTAATTTTCAAAAAATCTCAGTTTCTACACCTGATTTAACAGCAAACTTTCTACCGAACACCTACATTCTTCCCTCAAAAAGTCAAATACATTCTTAGCCCAAACATTCCACTCTCCTCATCCTCGCAGAGAACTTCCACCAAACAAAAATCGCCATCATCACAATCCTCCTTAAACCTCGGGCGCAGCTCCCCATTAGCGACCTCCCATCTGGCCTGATCCGAAAACCGCGCGCTCCATAAGCACTCTCGGCCGCTTAGGTGCACTCGCATTAGCTCCCGGCTCGCCAGAGCAGCCTTGCGGTGCATCGCGGCTTGCGTCATCATCGGAGCTCCTTATCGCAGGAGCGCAAACCGATACGCCCGCGCGCGACGACAACGATCCCGTCTGGCTTCGCTCTATCGCGAGCGTTCGCGAGACAAAGTCTCTGTCGCAGCCGGCGGTCTGGTCGTTCGACGAAGCGATTTTTTAGTTGGCCTAGGTCGTAAAATCCGAGCGTTATCGGGAACGCGGCGATGATTCGAGGGGCTGCCTGCTTTATCGGGCAAATAGCCGCGTATCTTCGATAAATATTGGGCGGGCGGTCGGGAAACTTGGTGGATTCGGAATAGAGTTTTTTTTTTAGATAGCGTCGTCCGTTGATAATTTTTGAGTTTTCTATAACTGCTTTATTATAATTAATTTACGTGGAATTCTTGCTCATTTATTGATAAAATACGTATTTAAAGAGAACCATAATCACCCCGTAAGTAATCTACTAGAAATATAACTTTGTAGCACAAATTGACACTCCAAGTCCCGCCTTGAACGTATACTCTTCAAATAAAACTGTTCATCTTTATTCCTTAATACGTCGATCTATTTATTCTTTCGCCGAGAATACTCGAGGCCGTATTCTAAATCCTGTTATACAAAGCGAGAGACTAACTTATTTTATGCACCGACAAGCTATCGTCCCGCCATTCAACAGCTCGGTTCCACATTTCCGTATTATAAAAACCGTCAAACAGTAGAATCACGTACGAAGACTCTCGCGGGCGAACTGCATATAAAACGATACCGCGCGCGCGCCGCCCGTAAATTCTTATCGTGCGTAATGCTGCCGTCTTCCCGCGCGCGAAAATCCCCTGAAAAGCATTAAGCCGCCGACTGTAGAGAGAGAGAGAGAAAAAAAAGACCGTTGCCTTATTCATCTTCAAATTCACATTCCCGTAACTTCCCGCGACCGTTCTCGTATAAAACGTTTATTTTTAATGGAAGTTTTTTAAAATAAGATCTACTCGGATCACCTGAATAAGCGTGACATGAAAACTAAGATTTGACCAAACGATGGTTTCATAAACAAACTTGCAAATTCACCAATAAAACGTCCCTCTCTTCATTCCACTCATTCAAAACCCATCGAGATATTCAAAATCCCCGATCCTCCGATACCACCCGCGTCCGCGCGCAAAAGTGCATTCAATTCACTCCTCGGCCCAAGCGTTTCTTTTGTTCGTCGGAGAGAGGGGCGCGCGAACGGCATTTGCGGGGCATCTGGCACCGACGTCGTTTACGAACGATTAACGAGCGACGCATCGCGCACATAATAACGCGGGCGAACGGAGAGAGAGAGATACGGCGCGGGACAAGGGTGGAAAAGTCCCGGGCGCGCGCCGATGAGGGAACGAGAGATTGATGAGAGCGAGAGTGAAGAGCGGAGGAAAGCACTGCGGAGGGCGTTTAAAGATTTAAGGGCTTCGGGACGCGCGAGGAGCAGTTTTTCCAATTTCTATTTGCGGCCTGAGAAGAGAGATGGCTTTTTGTTAAAGCGCGGAGGTTGGTGCTGGGTTGGATCCGAAGCTTGATGTAGAAGAAAGAATTTTTTTGTTTAATCGTTATTGTACTGAAAATCGATGATAATTTAATTTATAAATTAATCTCATTTTATTATTAAGACACAGTAGATTTAAGAATTGATATAAATTAAATAATTTATACAAAGAAAAATGTTGTGTCTTATTCTTATTTATATGTATTAAAATCCATGCGTATTATTCGCCTGTAATTAAGCAATTTACCTTAACTACCTGAATATCAGATCAAGCAGCAAACGCCAATCTACTTTACAACAATGCAAAAACCGTTTGCTATTCCAGCCATCCGCTCCCACCCCAAAGTCCAAAGCAACACAAAGACAAGAGATAACGCACCTCGAGCAAACTCGCTCCCAAAAAGCCAGCGTAGAGCCAATAAAACCTTGCGGCCATACCAAAGGACTCCCAGGAGCGAAGAATAATAACCCGCCCGTGGAAAAAGAAATAATCGTATACACAAGTCGTAACGGCGCGAGCAGAAAATCGATGCGATTAAAAGTCCTGCGCCTGCACCGATGTAAACAAACCGAGAGCCGCGACGCTCGGCGGCTCGCGAGCGCACTCACCCGGGGTCGACGACCGGCGCCGCGCTCGCTGCTGCTGCTGCTGCTGGTGGTGGTGTTGCAGCGCTGTTGGAGAAAGAATGGAGGGTGAACGGGAGCGGGGGGAGAAAGGGGTGCGCTTTGCGCGCGCGCGCGCGCCGACCCCCGTGTAACCCCCTCTCCCCGCCCGGCCAAAGTGCAACGGAGGGAGGACGCGGGAAAAAAATCCGAGGGGTGGGGGTAGGAAGGGGTGGGAGAGAAGGGGGTACAGCGATGGTTATTGCGAGTATATAACGCCCGAGGGCGATTAAACGTATTACACATCGAGCTTTTCTTTTAAACTGTGGGGAAATTATTTCGAGGTAAAATACTACTACTGGCTCTAATAGCGCTGGACGATTTGGTTTCATGAAACGCGTAATGATGTATGTCTCTCGCGCCGATGAATTTTTATCGCTGGTAGCTTGTTTTCTGATTGGCGACGTGGAAATGTTAAGGGGTGGAATGGGTATCGTTGATTTGAGGTAGTATTTTGTAGATAATTAAGCATCTTTTTAGCATTTTTTTCTCAAAATTTACAGAAGATTTATAGAAAATTATCATATTGTTCAAATTACTAATTAGTTAGTCTAATAAACAAATTATTCTTGATTTGATGAATTTTCAAATTTTTACAAAAACATTTATTTGAGGCATATAAAAATAAAATTACATAATAACTCGTATAAAACAGTAATAAAAAACAAAGTACTATTTTTTACATACTTTTATGAACCTTTTTTCATTTTTAACGATCAAAATCAAGCGTTACCAAGAAAATCCGATTCCGGGAACAAAGAGCGACTCAATCAGCGATACTTATCAAAAACCCGCGAACCCTCAGCCCCACAAAGGAAAATTAACCTAGCTCCCTCCCATAAAAATACCATCAAACGCATCCATCCCCTAAAAATCCAATTCCGAACATAATACCCCCCAATCATCTCGGACAAAAAGCTTGTACCCCTCCGGCTTTCTATCGATCAGGTCGGCGAATGAAAGAAAGGCGCGTCCCCCTCCTCCGAAGACTCCGGCGATCGGCCAAGGTGCAGTCGGACTCAGCTGTGCACATCCTCCCCCTCTCGACTCGGGGGTGCGGGGGTGGGGGGAGGGGTAGCGGATCGAGCAGAGGCCCGGACCTCGCGCAACTCCGGCGGCGTCGGCGCGCCGAATCGACGCACCGCGAGCTGCGCCGGGGCGGATGATGCCGGGTTACTGCGCGGCGGCGGTGCAGTGAACGTGACCCTCAAAACGAGAATGCATGTACGGGCCGACCTTTCTCCGCTCCGGCCCGCCCCCCCTTCCTTCCTTCGCGCCGCGGGTGTATCCCTGACGCCCCCACCTACACCGGCGGCTTTTAAAGCTCGAGTGTGCCTGGAGGAGAGAGGATGGGCTGGGGTTGCCAAGGGGAAGGATGAATCGGGGGTGGTTTTTCGGGGTTGGGCTCCGTTCGCCGGGAGAGCCTGGCTTTGCCGTTGGGGTGGGTCAAAGGTCAAGGTAGGGTGTTTTTATTTATTTTCGTGGGATACATATGTGGCTGGAAAAGTTAACAAACATTTTTATAACGAGAAATAGTTTGGCGTTTTGAATAGTACACTTTTCCTTCTGCGGTTGGAAAATGTGTAATTTGAATAAATGTAAAACTGCCTCTGCAGTCTTACCTTTCTATTATTAATACCGAACTTCAAAGTTATATTGTGAGAACTAATATTATTTTAGTTACCTTAAAATAAATGTGGTTGTTCTTGCCAAAGAATACACTTTTTGTGTTGAAAATTAAAAATTAAAAACAAAGAAGGCTGAAAAATCTCATTTATTTTTGTACATCCAAGGAAATAGGCTCTTGTAAAGTAAAAATTGGTTTTAACGCACGAAAATAATAGATTTCTATTGACAGAGAAGATTTTTTTGTGTAAGTTTTAAACGCGAACTGACATTTTACCACACATATTCAAATACACGTCTGTGGTTGGAAAAACGAGGATTGATTTCCTTTCAATAGATAAATCTGATTTTTTCTCTGTGCTTCTCTTTGTTCACGGCGGTATGTATTTTCGGGAAAATCGGAAATGAAATGCCTCAAGAGAGTCGAGGTAGACGATCCGATAGTTAAATCTTTTATGTTGGTTACAGTGGACAGCTATTTCCATTGGATTCAATATCTGGCTCTGAGTTTTTTGTTTATAGAATTGTGTTATTTCGTCTCAATTCAATTTCATTGTACTTTTTCCCCATAATTGAATTGTCTTATACAGTTTTATTTTAAACCAAAGTGCATTTAATAATCAGTATTAAAAATTTACTGATAAATGAAATATTACAGCTCAATAGCTGAGCTTTCCATCTCAAAAATCAATTCCACGTTAAACGTCACCGCAAACGAGTTTACGAACCTCCAACACCAAAAAGCTCATTCTTTCCTCTCGGCACTTATTCATAACTCAACCAGCCTTCAACCCTTCCGAGAGCCCTACCCGTGCGCCTCTCCCTCCGCGTCGCTAAAACTCTGCGGTCCCGCAGCTGGCATAACGCGAATCGGTATTCCCCGCCGGCAGCGCCTGTCGCTACACGTCGAAATTAATGAACGAACGTCGCCAGCGGTGCGCGCGCCCGCCGAGAAAGGAGAGCAGAGAGCGCAGCACCGGACGGACAGGCAGCTCGGGAACGCAAACCGCGCGACACGCACCGAACTCCGGGGCTCTCCCCGTATATACGTGTATATATATAGGTACACCAAGGATTTCCGGGCAACGATCGAAGCCTGCCCGCCAACGCTGCCGTGTTGCTGGCACATAGCGATGTAACACTGTGCCGGGCTAGGCCGCGCGATGGATCGAAATTAGCGCTCCGGGAAATTCCCCGCTACTCCGATATTGCAGATCGTTTGCATTGCAGCCCGGCATGGATTGGCAAAAGCTGCAGTTTCATTAGGCGGAAGGAGCATTGTGCTGGATATTATTGTGCCGACGGGCTCGTATTGCCTTGCTTCATGAGCTGAAAAGTTCTTGTACTATGTATTGGCTTGGATTAGGAGAGTTCGTTTTTGTTTTTAGGTACAGTTGGAAATGTGGTTAGAGTTTAAATGGTAAGCTGAATCGATCTTTTATTGGCCGCTGCATTCGAGAATCGTCAAAAAAATGCTTTATTTTTTATTGTACGCAAAATTTTGAAATTCTTTTTAGTCATAAAATAGCTAAAGTTAAAATACCCGTAAAATAAAATGAAAACTTTTTCAATAAAAACTATAATTTATCGACAGTTAATCGAAGTAAGGAAATATTAAGGTCTCTCGTATTGAATTTAGATATTACCAGCTATATTAAAATCATCGATTTGCATTTAAATAATTTAAACTGCTCGATAATACCAGCTCGTCAGACTTTCAACAACCCTCGAAACATTAATAAGCCCCCGAACTATAACTCAAAAGAGAAAAAATCCCCGGACAAACTAAAATTCTCATTTCCTCGAGTGGCCCGTAATCCATCAGCGAAAATCATCGACAAACTTATTTCCCCCGTATAAACAAAGAGTCTCCCCCATTCAACAGGTTCACCGTGGCGCGATGATCCGCGCTCGGATAAAATTCGCCGAGAGTCCTTCCATTTTTGTCCGCGATTAAATCGAGCCAATCAAACTTTAATCGCCCGGGCGCTTTTATAATACAAAAGCCGCGCCGAGAGACTTGGTTCCTCCGCGACTCGCGGGTCATCCCCCCTCCCACCTACCCTTTCGGCGCTGCCACCCCCTGCGATGGTTTCGCTCGGTTTACGACGCGCAGACCGTCGTCAGGCGGCATTATATACGTTATACGAGCCGCCGCCGACGCTCGGCTATATATCCGCGAGCCGTCTGGGCTGCTCTCGGGCCTTCGTATATAGCCAGACTGCTGCGAGGCTAAAAGCTATGGAGGAGAGCTGCTGCTGCTGCTGCTGCGGCTGCGACGCTCGAGGACTCGCGAATCAGGGCCGGCTCGAGTGGAGGTGCGGTTTTGAGAAGATGATTGATTTTCGATTGGGTGCCCTGTTATTGTTTTATGGAGATTTTCGGGCGAATATTGAGGTTCGGATTTGATTTGTTGGTTTGGGTAAGGAGCGAGTTTTTGGGGAAGGTCGAAGGTGGGTACAATCAAAATCCGCTTTATTTAACGTACAATGTTTAATAAATATTAATAAACAAGAATTATTGAGATTGTAAAACATTTGGATTATAGAAGGAAGAAATTTTAAAAAATTAATCAGTCGTTCATTAATAATCAATCTTTTTTATTCACGGCAATTAAAATCAATACGTTAAAAAACAAATTCACGCAAATGACAAAAATCTAAACTCCCACCGCCGCGTTATCACCTTTACGTTAAACCGACCCCTCACCCGACTCTCCAGCATCCCTCTCAAAATCTTAAACCCACCAGCTTGCCCTCGACGTTCCTTAACAACCCGGCCGACACCGAAACTCCCCGGCAGTATCACTCTCTCGACCCTCGCTCTCCTTGCACGACAAAGTTGAGGCAGGTTAGGGCCGCGCGCGATCGTTTTTCCCCGGCGGCCCCCCTCGCCTCGTCGTCGAGCTTCAGCCCTTTCTTCGATTGACGTTCATTATGCGCGGCCACGTTTATTGTCGGTTTGGCTCGACGCTCCAGACGCACTTTCACGAGCTAAGGCTTTTGTACGCGCGCGCGATGCCGATTTATTATTTCTTTGTCGCTCTCTGCTCGGCCCGCGATTTCTTTCTTCGCGGAAAGGGCGAAGAGACGCTTTGTCGGAGAGCTGTTTTTCGTTGTGAGCTGTAATGTATAAGGTTTGGTTGTTTGAGGTTTGGTTATTTTAGCTAAGAGTTTAAATTAAATTAAATTTTTAACCTCTGACAAGATTACGTAAATGTTCTGATGTATGACATATTTGGCAAATATGTTGTACTGGTTTTTCATATTTATGTCGCATGACATGAATAAAATTTACAAAAGTTATTTCAAATTTTTCACGAAGCATTTCAATACGGAGGATTTATTTGACCCACTTTTCCATTCTTGGAAGGATCGCGTATATTATTTATATTAAATTTGATTTAACAGATATGAAATGGAAAAGCATTAAATCGTGTTATTTATAAATTTTAAACTTTAATTGATAAATAAAAAATCATTTGCACGTACCAATCGGATTAATGAATATTTAATCTCCTGTTACATGCAAATATATAAATATTAATTCAAAATACAAACAACCCTTTTCGCTTCAGCTTACGCGGCCAGAGAGGAAACCCGGCAAAAATCCCGCCGCAAACATCCCCGACCTCCTCAGCAAACTCGGCGAAACAAAAATCCGCTTATCCGACGCCTAAATCAGGGTGTCCGCAGCCCGGACCGTTAATTATCCGCATCGACAAGAGTCCGCTCGTAAATCAGGATTCTGGAAGGTACATAAAATTCGCGGCGGCCGGTCCCGCGCGCGCACACACGCACACACACGCGTATACTCTCGGGGAAGGAACCCCCGAAGTTCACGTTCAAGCTCGCTCGGGGGACTCGAGAGCAGAGCCCGGTGTCGACGACCTCGCGGCACAGGGCTGTATAGGACCTCCCGCTAAGGAATTCCATCGATATCGAGCGCTTTTTGCGGCCGCGGACTTCTTTTCCTGAATAATAGCGACGCCTCGGCGAGCCGACGGCGGGATTGTATAACGCGGGAAAGGTAGGCTGATGCAATCCCGACGATCTTGCCGAGTGGTCGGGATTGTTTTGGCGAGTGTGCTGATGAAAGTGGGGGGTTTTTTTGGGTGGGAGAGAAATAGAACGGTTTCTCTGACGGTTTTGCTCGGAATTTCGGAAATGACAACTTTAGTGATTTGATTTTGAATTGTTAAACAATGGGACGCTCGTGCAGTAATCTTACAAACTTTATAAAAAGAAAATAGTTTAAATAACTTATTTAGTGAAAAAATTAAATTTTGTAAAATCAATAATGAAAGAGTATCAATTTTTTTTTTTTTTAAAAAGTTTAGCTTTCGTCAGCTGAACCGTCATCTAAATTTTGAGAAGCCCTAACGCAAGCTCAAAGAATCCGAAACCATCCTCGGTCTCCGAAGCGGGAAAATAATTTTTCCTGTCCCGCAACATCTCTCCGGCAGTGACTCGCTCTTGGGGCAGTTCCTGCTTGTGTCAGGCACAGCTTGGGGTAGGTCAACGCACGGTTTGTGTCGCCTGGCAACCTAACAGGTCTCTCCCCCGAGCTACCTCTCTCTCTCTCCCTCTCTCTCTCACGGCCAAATGCATCGCGGGCAGCCCTTCGCATTTTCCCTTTTTTTAATCAATGCCCCATTGTGCGGCTCCGCGCGATTGTTTGGCGAGCGGCGCGAAAGGCTTGTCGTCGGGCCGCGCGCTGCTCCAACCCGGCCGGATCGAAAATCCGATCCGCGGAATTTCGAGCGACAGGGCTGTTCGCCGCGGACGGCTCTCCGCGCGCGGGGATTTTTTTTTTGCAGGGCTGTCGAGAGCGGGGACCTCGTCGGTGCCGCGAGTGCAGGTAGGAGCGCTGGCAGGGCTGCGTCGGCGGGCAGGCTTGACGTCAGAGGGGAATTTAAAGCGGGTCACGTTGCCCGGGAATCGATACTGAATTCTGTTTTGTCCAATTAATTATTAACGGATAATGACAATCTCGGACAAATTGCGTTTTGTAGTATCTACGGATCAAGCGTTTTATTGGAATTTTTTTTGTAGTTCGAAAAATGTGGTGTTTTGATGTTTGCATGATATATCTATGTGCAATTAAAAATAATTGTAAGATTTGCGTTGAAAAGTAAAGAAAAATATTAATTTAATTCCTTTTCTTAGATTTGTTTCTCATTTTTTTTTTTTTATTATTCCGGGATAGTCTAAATCGTGGAAAGAGTAGGTTAAACCATTAATAAAAACTGATTCCAAATCACTCTCACTGTGGTAACCAATTAGAAAGATTAATTCTGCCACAAACTTAGCCAACAATCAAATCTTTTTCAACTTTTCCAATTACATCGCGTTTTAATACTTCCAGCAATCGGCCTAACAACCTCCTCCGCTCTCAACTTCCCTATCGTCCAGCGATCGGAAAAACTCGGAAATTAACCCATTTCCATAAAACGATCCCCGCCGCCGTCGTGCGTGTCTGCTCGCATCTCGCCTGTCGCGCGCGAACACCAGCCTCAGTGGGTGTTCGGGCGCGTGGGTAGTCGGTCCGCGTGCCCTGGAATTGGGTTAAACTGCCAGACAATTATGACAGGATGTGATTTGGTCTGCCCCCCCAACCCTTCCCCGCTGCTCTCCGGTCTTTCTTAGCCGTCAATTTCTGCGAGCACGCCACGCGGACGTCGGGCACGCACGCGCGCCTCGTTTAGCTGCCTTCTTCGCATTTTCTTGTGGCCCCTTTGTCGGCGAGGAGCGCCGCTGACGGGGGGGAGGAGGGCGGAGGGATGGGAATGGTGACCTGATTTTTTGAAGGGGAAGGCGCGGCGGCGTTTTGAGAGGAAGGGCTTTGGGGGTAATTGTGATGCAGGTTTTCGACGTTTTGTAACGAGTGCTTTTTGCATTTTCGTTGCACTTTCGTTAAGAGAAGAACGCGGAATAATCCAAATGCTATTTTCGCCTCGATTTAATAGAGAGAGAAACAGAGAGAGAGAGAGAGCGTCTTTTATTATAATAAAGAGACAAATCGTTATACGTGCTCCTGCCAATCAGATGGAGAACATCTGCGCCCGTCGGTTCTACAAGAATCCCCGTGACTTGACAGTGAGATTCTATAATCTTATTTTTCTTTCTTATTTTTACTCTCTCACAGTGATTTCCCCTGCGAAACGCTTCTTAATTTTAATACAATTTTCTCTCTCTCATTACGAACACTGTATCTATCGGGGGCACTAACACTTTGTATTTTTTGTGAATTCGTATTGTTCTAAATTTATTTTTAACCAATAAAATAAATTTTATTACCCATTTAACAAAGATTTAAAATTTATTTAACAACAACAATAATGTAAACATTAACCTAGTCCACGAAAGAGTAGTTTATTTTTTTAGGTTAATTTTTAATAATCACAAATTTCTTCCCAGCAATAATTTTCTACAAAATTTCTTACCGCATGAAGAACGATTCGACGCGTCAATAAATAAAATTCAATTTTCAATATATACCTTTTCACCCGACCGGCGTCTCTCGCGACGAACACCGCCTCTCGGCCTCGCCTCGTTATCCCCGCAAACAAGAGCCTCGCCGAGCCCTCGACCGTGGAGCTTTTTGCACTCGAGGCGCCCCCCGGTATCGCGGAAAGCTCGCCTAAAGTCCCAATTACCGGTGGCGCGCTGCAGCAATTTGAAAATTGCCTAAACAGGGAGCGCGGAGAAAGTCACGTGCCGGCGATTAGCGCGGCTCTCTCTCTCTCTCCCGTTTCCGCGCGCGCGCACTTTTCCTCGAGAGACGTATAGCGCGCGGATATAATTTATGCTCGCGTGCGCCGCCACTCGAGAGCGCGAGGCTGCTTCGTTCGAGTTTGGAAAAACAAAGAAACGGCCGGTGTGGCGGGAGCTTTTTTGTTTTCCCGGCACCGAGTTTTGAGAGCCTCGCGGCTCGGGGAATGTTTTGAGGAGGCGGCCGAGAGATTATTGTGTAATTAGGCGGGAGGAGAATGATCGAATTGAGGAATGCTTGGATTTTGTAAAAAGTATTTTCAGTAAATACGTAAGATATTTTATACAGCAGAAAATCGTTTTCCGAGTCATTTCGCCGCGAATTTTGTAACACTGCGCGAAGTTTCAGTCTGTCGCTGTAAATAAACCTTATCGCCCACACATTTTTCATGTTTTCAAACACCGCTCCGCGCAAAACTTTACGCGCAAAAAATATACTCAGCATATAAATAACCGTTCGCCGCGACTTCTCCTCTCGCCCGAAAATACTCGTACATAAATTCAAGATCACGGAATCGAGCGGACTCGCGTTGAAAATTTCTTTTCGAGCTCGAAACCCTGACCTCGACTTATCAAAGTAATTCAGCGATAACTTTTTTTTTTATAAAAATAGATTCTAGGACGCTCCGCGTCTTCGTCGCAGCTCGCCTTTCCTCCGTCAGCTGAGCCACTCGCTTTATTTTCGCGGCGCGCGTATAAAGGATGAATCGATAAATTTTGTGCGTTCGGGCATTGGCATTGACGAAATTCTCGTCGCTTTGAGGTCAATGTATTGTTACGCAACGGCGACTGTATTTTTTTTCTTTTTTTAATCTAAATTACGCCGTCGAGATAAGGCCGCCGAGCGCTTTGCCCGGAGTGATTCATTTCTTTCTCCTGAATTCGAAATTTTTCTTCCGTGGCTACGTGTGTTTTTGCGCGTTTTACGTTCTCGTTATGAATCGCTCGCTGTTTTGACGGTGGCGATTGAGTGCTTTTTTTAGTGGCTTTGATAAATCTGAGTTTGTATCTAGTTCTAATGTGATAAAAACATCTTCATTTTAGCTATTATGATAATAAAATTTATGTAATTTTCAATGTTTGGTGTGAATTCAGCACTCTTCAGAAAGATTTCTTATTTGAGAAAAATAACAGTAATACCCATTTCAATTCAAACTTTTTAATCAAAAAGAACTGTATGAAAAATGAAACATATTAAAATAGACTTCGTTTTCGATAATGACTTCTCTGCTATATCAAATTAGTAAAAATTCTTTGAGCCCGCTTCTCAATCATCTAACTTATATTTCCCAAATCAAGTACCATTTTTGTAAATTTTCCCGCAAACACCTTAAAATCAGCGCCGCATCAATTAACGATTTCCCAATCGCACCGTGTCGCTACGCCTACGAAAGAAGCCAAAAACCTCGGAGCTCGCCACCCAAACACACACCGTAAGGCCTCTCAAAGAGCAACAATCTACCGGGTCGCAGCTCGGCGACCTCCTCGAGACAGTCGCAGAGAGTCGGGGCGGCGGGCGGCGCCTCTCCCGAAATCAAGCCTCTCTCTCTCTCTCTCTCTCTTATCGCGGGGGCGCCGACAGGAATGCGCAGCGGGAAGAAAGGCCGAGGGGGGCTAGGGGGTGCGGGGGAGGAGGGCCGCTCGCCGGGCAGTAGATTAAATTCGAAAGCGGCCTAGAGGAGCAGCTCGCGAGAGCGAATTCGCTCTGAAATATACATGGCCGCGTATATGTCAGTGCACGGCGAGCGCACAGCAGCAGCAGCAGCAGCAACGCCGCTGCTGCTGCTGCTGCTGCGGGGTCAACGACCCGTCTGCTCTCTCTGTCGCTTCGCGCACATATAACCAACACCCCGATGCCATACACCACTACCAGATGGAGCTCTCTCTCTCTCTCTCTCTCTCTCTCTTTCTCTCCTCCACTCTCTCTCTCTCATTCACATTCTGCCTGTCTGTTCGTCTCTCTTCCTACTTCTCTCTTTATTTCGCGTACACTCGGCTCGGCTCCGGCTCTCTCTCTCTCTCTCTCTCTCTCTCTCTATTGTGTGCGAGCGCGGAACCTAGCCGAACCTAGGCTAGACGCTCCGGAGAGCTCGCAGGGACACACGGACTGAATCCCCGGTAATTCGTGTAACGAACTCGCGCAAGGCGATGGGCAAAAAGATGATGAGGATATAATGCGAGAGAGAGAGAGAGAGACAGAGAGATGGAACAGGCTGAAATGCCGGGCTGAATTTCGTTTCGCCGCCGCGAGTCCCCGCTATTTGCCGTCCTTTGTTTTCTTCCTCTAGCTTGTAATTCGTGGCTTTGTGACTCGAGTTACGATATGCCACCGTAGACGCTTGGCTTTGTTGCCGCGTCGTGGCTAATGAGTGATTGGAGATCGCGAGAGTTTAATTAAAAATGTGTTTTAAAAGAAACGCAGATAATGGATTGTTGTGGCGCTGATTAGAAGCCACTTGTTTGGCTTTGAAAATAATAACCTTTCGATAAGAATCTTAATAGAAAAACATATTATTTAAGAGATTTGAATAAACAGCGAAAACTGTTTGTCTGTGTTTTTTTTTTTTTTTTTTACTAAAATTATCAACGTTATCTAATCAGTTTTTTTATATTTCTAAATTTTTTTACTCGAGAAAGACGTCAATATTCTCTTCGCGTAAACACTAAAAGACCTTCCGAATTCCAGCATTGAACTTCAGTCGCACAGCACGTACAAAAAAAGCATCAAGGTGGCAGAGTCAAACACGCACTCATTCTTATCTAAACGAGAAAAGCAAGCTCGGCCAAAAAGCCCAACGAAATAATCAGCCCGTAAATTGCCATAAGCTCGGCGGGTGGTTACGTCACGCCCTCTCCCTCCCTTCTTCCCGCCCCGCTTCCCCTCTCTCCTCCCCCACCACCACCTCCGACGAAACTCTTTAAAATAACCCCATTTTCCCATTTCGAAAAATCCCCGCCGAGAATCGAAGCGGAAAGAGGCGCGCGTCAAAAATAGTTAGGCCCCGCGGCTCGGCGCGAGGAAAATCAATTTCTCCCGAACGAAAAAAGCCCCTCCGGGGGGCGGAGGGGCAGCAGCCGAGCTTTCGGCGCACGTGTGTACGGAGAGTGGGAGGGGAGGGGGAGGCGGGCGGTGGAGGGGAGTCCGCTCGGGAGTAGTGGGTGGGCGCGCGCGTTTTCACGGTCAAGCATATTGATTTTCCCGTCGACGACGACGACGACGGCGGCGGCACCGGCGGAAGGAAGAGGAAGAGAGAGAGAGAGAGAGAGAGGAAAGAAGAAGCGGTCGGCTCTCTTGGAGTGCATCCAAAGGCCGTTGAACCCGCCCGCCGGCAGAGCTTTTCTGGCAGGCTCCAGGCGAGAGAGAGAGAGAGAGAGAGAGAGAGCGGCCTCGGAGTATAATGCGATAATTGTTGAATCCTCGACGCCCGCGAGGTAAAGCGAGCCGCGGATTTGGGGGCACGAAAAATTTAAGGAGTTTGCGCGTCTGCGGCCGAGTCGGCGAGGGGAACGGGGGGATTAGGCTTGTTTGGCGAGGAGCCTTTTTTGAACGGGTTTTGTTCTCGAGTTTGTTTAGATTACGCTGTGCTCTCTCTGGAAGGGGGGGGGGGGTTATTTTATTGTGGATTTTGGCCGCCGAGTGCACTGTGATGGAACTCGATGCTTCTTGAAGAAAATGCGGGGATGAAAATGAGAAATTAGCGATAATTATTTATGTCTTCGTCTGCTTATCCTTTTGTTTTAATTTTTAAGAATTAACAGTATATACATTTTTCAATTTCATTATAAAACAAACATACAAATATATATTTACAGTCTTACAAACTGATGGCAGTGAAATTTTCATGCAGATGTACATTACGGCTCAATCGTAGCTATTTTCTACCTCGAGAGTATTAATATGCCAATAAGCATTTCTAATTTTGTCATTGTGTAAGGCCTTATCGAGCTTCCTTTATATTCGCATGCAAAACCATTAGGCCTCTCGTATTTAATTCACAGAAAACACACCTACCGCAACTTCCAACAATATCTCCAGCAACCGAAATAACTTCCAAAATAACAACCAACCCCCCTCGCGACATTCGATCGACCGACAATTTTCCGCGCTCATTCGATTACCCGTCAGCAGCCGCGTCGGTTCCGCCCGCCGAGCGCAAGCTCCTAATTACCCCGAGCGTTCCATCAACGGAGAGCGCGCGCTCTCTCGCGCGTCTTACGCGCTCGCGGGAGGACGGCCGGGCATCGAGAGATTTCCGATTAGCCGACGGCGGAAGGCGCGCCTCTCTCCTTCGGAGATGCGGTGGCGTCAGGTTCTATGAACTTGGCGCAAGACGGAAGCCGATCGATGGAGCTTGATGATTTCTAGGACGCGGAGCGCTGAGCTCGGACGGGAACGGCTTGAATTTTTGCGATGACTTGGGTGAATTGAATGTATTGGTGTTTCGTTTGGAAAATTAATTTTATTTGCGCCGTAATATCGAGCACGTATTTTTGATAAATTATTACAGTATTATTGTGACATGTGAATAATAACTAAATTACGGAGGGAAACGCCTCTCAAGAATATAAATCCGCAAAAGCTTCAACTGCTATAGAATTGAAATTGCATCGGTTTTTCGTAAAAACCCTATTGTGTGCCCAACAACGTCGAACTTAAAAAAATTGCCCGATCGAAACCTTCCATTCGTCACTTCGCCCTTCAAAGCATCCATTCAACAAATTCCTTTTACCCAAACTTCACGAAAGTAACTTCCAACCGACGTTGCATCAGGCTCTTTTTCCACACCTCAGCCGTTCGTCTCTCCTCCCCGAAAAGCTCCGCTCGGCGTTTCTCCTCGTCGTTCGGCGCATAAACGGCGCGAGATACAATTGCGCCGAGGCGCCCTTGGCTCTCCCCAAGGGATGGATCGAAAACAAACGAAGATGCGCCGGGAGAATGAGGAAGCGGCGGAGGGAGATCAAAAGAGAGAGAGAGAGAGAGAGCGACTAAAAGCAGCAGCGCTTCGTGCGCCTGGGGTCCGTGTGTGTGTTTATCGAGTTGGGCTCTTTGAGGTGGGTGAAAGTGGCGAGCCTCGTCTTTTTGCCCGGCCGATCGTTCGAGTATTGATTTAATGGCTGCTTTGGGGGTGTTCTATTTTGAATTTTGGGCTTGTTTTCGTTATTCGAGGGGTTTGAAGCTGGCTGCTTTGAGGCTCCGATAAGATGCGGACGGTAGTAAAACTTCGTTAATGGGTTTATTTGGATTTGAAGTGCAGCGGAGTTATTGCCTTCGATTCGGAATTCGCTCTGACGGTTTGCTAATTTGAAGATTTCGTTAGAAAGTTCATTGATTGGATTATAAGGAAACTCTTTGAAATTGAGTTTGTTTCTTATAATTTTTATTATAGGTGTACAAACTAATGCAAAAATAATCGCAACCTCATTCATATTGAAATAGAGTTTATGCTGCACTTTTTTTTTTTGCTTCTTAGTATTATGAATAATTTTTTCGCACTCCGTCTACTATTATGAAATAATTCGTTAATTAGAAGAGAAAGCCGTTCAATGTAATCACGGTCAATGTCTCAAGCACAATAAAGCTCGCAAGAAGAAAGAAACTTAATTAAGAATTTCTCAAAGTACACAATCAATCAGCCCCTCCCAACAAAATTATACAAAACCAACAGCCAGCGAAGAAAAACTCAAAGCGGCAGAGGAAGGAGAGAGAGAATATCGAAGAAAAAGAATCGGGCGCTCGAGATGCACAACACAGAGAGAGAGAGAGAGAGAGAGAGAGCAAGTAAGGCGTGTGCCCCTCTCTCTCTCTCTCTCTTTCTTGAAGGGTCGGAGGGACGCATGTGCCTTGCTCGCGCAACAACGATGTATTTCGGTGCAGCGAGAGAGAGAGAGAGCGCGCTTCATGCACCGCGCGTAGAGGTCAATGCCCGTCCTTACTCCCGACCCGAGCCAGTCTCGCGCATGCGCGCCGAGCAGCAGCAGCAGCAGCAGCCCCGGTAGGGGCGAGGAGAGTCGTCGTAAATGGGAAAAATGAACAAACATCCAGTAAAGATGAGAGAGAGAGAGGGGAAGCGCCCGCTGGCACGTACGAGCCTTTCTTTCCCGCGAGCGGAGAAAGAGACAGATCTCCTTTAAAGCGCCGCTCGCTGCACGTCCGAGAGTGCACGGCCTCATTGATTAACATTTCAATCCGAGAGCCACGTATTCTTCTCTCTCTCCCTCTCTCTCTCCGAGTGCCTTTTTTGCGACAACCGCGGAGAGAGACAGAGAGCTTTGTGCGAGGATTATGCATGCGGAGAGAGCCCCGTTTATATGGGGATTTATAATTTTTGAAATGCAGTCGACAAAGGTGCGCGATGGAAGTAGGGTAAGCGCAGTCCATATTTTCCAGAAAACATCGGCGGCCCCGCCGCTCGTCGGAAAAGGAGGCTCTCGGAGCTTTGTCATGGAGATGCGAGGCGGCTATATTGACGGATCGATTCTCGCGGCGTTTTTTTTTTTCAAGTTTGTAAAAATAGCGTTCGCTGCACACACACTCGGCCGGACATTAAAGTTTCATGTTTGCTTCGGCTGCATTTGAATGAGTTTTATTTTCAGCTTGTAAGCTCGACGGTAAGGAGATACGGTTTTTCTGAGCTGCGGATTTATACCGCTTTATTTATTTTAAGAAAATGCCGTAGATTTACCGGTGCGATTATTGAAAATTTAATGAACACAAGCGTCATTCTCTTAATTTTAAATAATTGTACTTACGACAAGTAGACAGAGAGGGTAAAAGGCTGCTTGTAATTAGACTTACCTAAAACAGAAATAAAACATCATCATTAGCATAATTTTTTTTAAATTGCTCACACACAAGTATACCATAAATCACAAACCCCAAAATCTCAATTTCCGCGCTAAAAAAAAAAAAAAAAACCCGCAACATCTTACAAGATGCAAACAGCGATAGCCCAACCTCCCTAACCGCAACCACTTCCAGTGCCATTCATCACACTCGCAGCGCGGCTGGAAAAAAAAGAAACGAAAACAAAAAAAAAAAAGAACTGCAGAAATGACCATTTCGCGCTCTCGCGCGATATTAACGTCACGTCCGCGGGAAATCCCAGGCGGCGCCGAGACAAAACACTTGCCTGCGTTATCTCGAGCGGGTTTTAATGGCGCTCCGGCTTTATATTCCGCGCCGCGTCCGGGGCAGACGCTCGTATTTTCATTGGCGAGTGGCGCGGATAAAAGCCGATTGATTTGCTAAGCACTCTTGATTATTATCCAGGGCTTTTTTTCAGTCAAATACCTGCTTAATGGACGCGCTTGATAACGGGGGAGTCTGGATGCTGCGGGAAATGAGAAGGTTCGACTTTGAGAACGGCGTGGAGTCGAAATGACTCTTTGGAGATATTTAGTTTTTATCGAGTGAACATAAACCATCGACTTGATAAACTTTTGTTCTTTAACGAAACATTGAAAAAATTCTAACTCCCACCTTCGAAGAATTACGCGGTACAAAATTAGATCCACCGAACCGCGCGCTCAAGCGAAACATGTCAATTCAAAGCCCTCGGCGAAAGAAAAGTACGTCGAAAAAGCGTCAGCGATAACGCATGAAAAGCAGCCGCGGCCGCCGCCGCACAAAAGCTCGGGGGACGGGAGGGGTAAGAAGAGAAAATCGCGGTAATGTCGGCGCATTATCCGCGCTTATGCTCGTTGCTTGTCGCGCACGCGCGCGGAGAGGGGGGTGGGGGGCACGGTGAAGTAATCCGCCGGCAATGACCGGAATGAAAAAGAAAAGAGGGCGAGAGAGAGCGGATGCGTAAGTGTCGTTCTCTCGCGAGCTGCCCCCCTCGAGAGATGATGCGAGCAGCGTACCTTCGCCCCCTTCGCGCCTCTTGACGTCTTCCTTTTTTTTCTTGATGAATTTTGCCCTCCGCGCGCGGCGTATGTTTACTCTGCTTTTCGCGCTTTGATTCCGCGCCGCGAGAGCCTTTCTCGCGCGCCTTATCTTTTTCTTGCGCCGCGCGACGGACGGGCGCTTTGATTATAAAGGCTCCTTTGTCATCGACGGGGTGGATAATGGATGTGGTGATGGTTGCGTTTTTTCGGACGCGAGCGAGGATCATTGATTAATTATTTAGAATATTCGTATATAAAACGTGAGAGTGGAAAGCTGTAAAATAGTGGCTATAGACTTTGTAGAAACATTAATATTACAAACATCAAACGTAATTACTTTCAATTTTACACAATAGAATAAAAGAGCTCTTCTCCTTTACGCTTTTTGAAATCTACCAGCTTGAAATGCTTTTTTAATCTTTTGTAAAATGAAATCGATAAAGGAAGAGGGCAAAGAGCGGAAAAATCGAGAGGGGGGGGAGAAAAGGATTTCAAAGGGGGGCGCATAAAGAAGAAAATGCGCGAAGGGAAAGTTAAAGGAGCGTGGAAAACAATGATCGTGCAAAAGAACCCTTCTGTTTCATTCAAGGGATTAAAGGAGTATAGTCCGAATGTGGGGGATAAGAAAGTGAGGGTTCCCCCGGTATGTTCGCTCCTTTGAGAGGACTATATTACACATAAATATCCGCGATTTTAATTAATATTATACATTCAAGAAAACATGTTTTTTTTTAATATTATTAATTTAGTAAAACGTATTTTTTCAATTTAGATACAAATTTAAAAAAATAAATAATTTTCCCCCACAATACAAACCGCATTTAATCCACTTTGACGATTTCTAAATACCGAAAACCAGCAATAAAAAAAAAATGAACTGTCCATCGTCAAACATTTATACCGTCCACTAAAAATGCTTAAAATCCGCTGATTCGCGCGCGCAAAGCAGCCGCGCGCGCCTCCCTCCTCCTCTCCACCCCCGAAATAGCCGTCCACCTAATCAAACGCCACTCGAAACCGCGAGAAAAAACCCAAGTCTCCCGACTACGGTATCCACCTCCCTCCTTCCCCCCAAGCGCTGCGTCATTAAACGGAACGACGCGCGTCCAAACAAACAGAGCGGCGCATCGGCCGCGATCGTAAAAGCCCCGCGCGAACGAGCTCGCCGAAAGAAAGAAGGCTCGCGTTTACGATCTCGCGGCTATATAAATACGGGGGCTCGCGAGTCTCGGCAAAAATACGCGGGACGATCCGCGCGGCGCGGCCTATGAACTGGTTTACGGCGCGGGTCGCGCGAAGGGCCGATGATTTTTCGGGGGCGGGCTGCGCGCTGCCGCGAGTCGTTGAACCGGACGGGGAGTGTCGGTGCGGCGCGGGATTTAGCCGCGCGATCTGGTTTTCGCAGCTTCGTTTTGTAATCGCTCGATGGTTGGGGCCGGAATGGGGTGGAAGGTGTTGCGGCGATTTTCGTTCTCGCGCGGGCAGGAGGAAAAAGGGAGCTGCGGTTTATTGCTCGTTTCGGAGCGGATTGGATGGGCGGAATTCTTTTGGGATTTGGATTGATAACGATTGTTGAAGTTTATCAGTTCTGTGTGAGTCGTGCAAAGTCTTTGCTTTTGCTACAGATTGGTTTTCACATTAGAACAGTACATTTTTAAATTGATACTCAATTATTATAAATTATTGTATTTCATTAGACCTGATGAAAAGCAAAATTGTGTCGACCCAGAAGTACGCTACTCAATTCCAACCAAACGCAAGCATTACCCTTCCATTTTCCGGCGAAAAGATAAAGCCTCACCTAACAAACCCTCCGTAGGAAGCAAAATCAAAACCAGCCAATTCCCGCCCGCTTCCAAACCGAAAACTGCGAGCCCTCACGCGAGCGAAATCCAACGCAGCTCGCGGAAAAAGCTCCGCGCGGCCGAAGAATCGGGAGAGAGAGAGAGCCGCGGCTCTCTCACCGCTCGCGCGAATCATCGACTCCGTCGTGTCATTGCCCCTGCGGAGCACGCGCGCGGCGCTCCGCGGCTGTGTAAAGAAACCGGCGAACTGCAATTATCGCGACTCGCTGCCGGGCTGTGCTCGCCCAACTGCGTTACGTATACTGGCTCGCGCCGGTAATGAAGCTGCACTCTCGCCCCCCGCGCGAGAGCGGGGAGAGCGCAGCCTTCGCGGCGACGGGGGGTCACGGGATTGTGGACGCGGGCTTGATTGTTTTTGCGGGAAGGAGAGCTCGGAATTGCGAACTTTTGATAGGCAAGCGAAATCAGCAAGTGATAAAATAAGGTTTTTTTAATGAAATGCTGCACTTTATCATCCAATTGAGAAGAACAGTACAATATACCAAGCTAAGCAGAAGTAGCCAATATTGAAAAGAAAATGAAAATCTGTTTAAATAACCCGGTACTTTCGTCCAACGACACAGGATTTTCAGATCAGAATTCGAAACTCGTCCAAACCCGCTAATTACCAACGGCGGACCTTCCTCGAATTGAAATTCCTGCAAAAGTCAGCCGTCCGCGAATGCAATTTAGCATGGCGCTAATAACACGAACGCGCACCGCGGCGCTTTAATAACGCGGCGGAATTTTCAAAAGCCCGCTTTCTTTCTAAGCTGCGGCGTTTAATCGGCGCCTTCGATGAATGCGTAACAACTACATATAGAGACAAATGGGAGGTAGTTCCTTGAATCGGAGCCACTAATACACTCGGGGACGAACCCATTGTCAGACCCGCTACAGATTAAAAGCTACAGGGCCCCTCCTTAATCCGGCTAAAAGCGACGGGCTCGAAAATAGGACCGTCGCAAAATTCGTATCATTATACGCGAGCCCGCGCGACGAACGACAAATTACAAAAGCGCATTCCCCGGCCGCCGCGGCGTCCCGAAAGGGCAAGGTGGTGACCGGGCGCGCATAAATTATCCCGAGCCGCGTCTGGCCGCGACGTCGAGCGCGTCGACGGCGGCGGCGGCGGCGGCGGCGGCTCGGCGTACGCGCGCAGTGAAAGTCGCGGCCCTCTTCCGCGAGCCGGTGTTGTATAACGATCTGCTCTAGATGGTGCAGCGGCAATTTTCCTCTTCTTCTTGCTTCTTCTTCGGAGGCCGCCGCCGAGGCTCGTAATTCGAGCGAGCGGCGACTTTTCGAGGAAGTTGGAGCGCGCGGCGGCGGCTTGCGTAATTCCGCGCGCGCGCCGGCTGGTTCTAGTTCTTCGCCGCGCGGCGCGCGCGCTCTCTTTTCTTTTTTTTTTCGCTAATTCTGGTATATAGAGGCTCGCTACGGGCAGGCTGGTGCTTTTTGCGCGCGGAGGCGCAAGCTTTTCGTCGACTTCCTTTTGGGCTTTTTTGCGCGACCGCGCTTGTTAATCATCGTTCGCGTCGGGCGACTGCTCCATATTTGCTTGTTTAGTTTTTAGCGCGCTGGACGCGGTTTGCTTTTTTTGTTACTTCGAATGATTCGGGTGATGATTTGATTAAATATCGGTTGATGAACTGTGATTAATTTATTATAGTTAATCTGTTATCCTTCTTTTTAATATAAATTATTTAAAAGAAATTTTAGATAACAAGGTTTGGCGTTTTATCCTATTAAACAGATATTAATTAATTATTTAAGCGAGAGGTGACCTACTTGAATCGACGATGCGTAAATACAGGCGCATTGATTAGTGTCTATTACGAGATAATTATATTGATAACCAGTTCACAAAAAAGCCGAAAGCTTCAGAATACTCTGCATAAATGAATCTCGCTATAAATCATCGCACAGTTACGAACGCAAACAGGAATATTAGACGAGCTTACATAAAACCCACGAACCGATCTCCCGAAAAAATTGGGAAAACGAAAGGACGTGTGTGGGCGATATCGAAGGTCCAATCTCGCGTTAAACAAGTCATTGCCAGTTGAGAAGCGGCACCGCAGCCGAGTGGAAAGGCAGCTCTGAAATTGATCTATCTAGACATATAGATTCCAGTCGTGATTGGCAGACTGCCACGGAGATCACGAAGATCGTGACGCGGAAGTCGGGCTATGCAATTTCTCTCTTTTCTCCTCTGTTTCTCTCTCTATTATTTTGCACTCCCCCTCTTTTCTCGCTGCGCGCGCCCTCTGCGAGTTTCCTCGTTTAAAAGCGCGAGCTTATTTTTGCAATTTTCGCAGTTTCAGTTTTGAAAGAAACTTTAAGCATGTAACAGTTTTGAAAACACAACGAGACGTTTTCAATAAAGAACAGCTTCAGAATCTAACAAAAACTACCTCTTCGACTTCCCCCGAAAAAGCAGCGAATCCCCGTCGAAGACTCTCGATCATCGTCAGGAGGGCCCTCGATCGCGGACGCGGCCACACCGCAACGTCGGCCGGCGACTCGGGTCCGCGCGCGAATGAAAAGGCCACCGGCCAATTATCGCCGAGCGTCCAGGAAGAGACTCGACTCTCCCCCCCGGAGTGTCTGCCGCAGCTGCACCGTTAAGCATTTTCACTGCTGACCCAGTGGGATTGGTGCTCTTAAAACGGGGAGACGGATCGAGCGCTCGAGGGAATTTGAAAATTTTAGTGGCGAAATTGAGGGAGAGATTGGTGGCGCTTTTCTTCGTTTGCTTTGTTTAAAGGAGTTGCGTTTTTGTGGATGTTATGTAAGAAGAAGGTTCTGTAGAGTAGTTATGGATAAAAATAAGATAATAATCGAGAGTTGCAGAAATTAAGCTAATATTATTCTAATATTTTTACTTTATCGAGGAAAACTGCAACCGGCTTAATTAATTTTTGGTAGAAATACAAGGTATATTTGTTCAATTTTAGCAACGTTCAGAGCAAATCTAATTGGCATGCATAATTGGGTATTACGGCTGGATCATCAATTTACGTTGTTAATTGCTAAAAGTAAATACAATTAGTGCTATTCCAGATAAAAGCGTTTTATTAAATTAAATTGAGTAACGTTTTAAGCCGATAACTTTATTGGAAGTCAAAATGGATTTCACAAATTACTTGAATTATTAACTATCCTTAAAAATTTGTAGCAAGTTTCCGTCTGATATTCTTGATTTACACGATGTTCAGTTCACGTTTAGTTCGCGTAACCTTTTTGCAGAGCTTTTATTTTATTCATGTATTCATTTTTTATTTATTTTATTTTATTCATCAATTAATTACGTAATTTATTTCAAAGTCTCGCAAATGGTCAAGGTAAGCCTCCTCCTTCAAAACTTTTTTTGCAGACACTTATTCAGTAGACCAATTGTAAATATTGTATCTATGGCTGCAAAATCAGATACCAAAAAACAGGATTTTTCCGGTATTCTTTTAGGTTACGTAAAATCATATTTACGAACTCAATCAATCCGACTTTTACTAGTTGGACAAGTACAAGAAATGATCCGTCTAGTTCTCGGTAAACCTTGCAAAAAGTTCGAAACCACGAAGCACAAAGAAAGGTGCACTACTCTAATCAGTACCATAATATTCCAGTAGACCAAACGACCAAAACTCCCCGTGAACCTCGAAGCCAAAACCGGAATTTCGCAAAAAATCCCTCCCTCGCCTCTCAGGAAAAGCGAGCGCCGAACAAAGCTTTCCCACGGAAGCCTTTCGATCATCCTAAATAAAGGCAACCTGACTCTCGCGTATCAGCTCCCGGCGGCGTAAAAGGCGCACACATATCGACCCCGAGCGAAAAAAGGCTCGCCTAGCCGCGCGCCGCTTGTTTACCACCGGCCACCACCTCTCGCTTCTTGCGCGGGAGGCGGCGGCGGCGGCGGCGGCGGCGTCGGTGCAGGTCAGTAACCAGGTCACTCGCGCGCTCCCACCGCGACTGCTACCGGACTCGGCGCGCGTCACGTGACCCCGAGGAGTGATGCAACACACCGCCGCTCGCGGAAAATGTGCGGCATCGCGCCGATCGAAATAGAACTTCCGCCTTCGGTGCCGAGCGAGCCGCGAGGCGCCGCTTTTGCGCGAGGCTAAGCGCGAGGAGTTTTGTTGGGGAGGAAGCTTTCGGTTGGCGAGCTTTTTTTTAGCGCTTTCGACGGGAGGAGAGGGGATGAGGTTTTGCGCTTGCTAATTTAAGTGAAACTGTCTTTGCAAAAAAATATTCATTCTTTTTTTATATTCGAAACTTAAAAACGTGCAAAATTTGCTCCATGTTTTAATTTGCCAAGTCAACAAAATTCTTCGCATTCTTGCCTGACCAATCATTCCGTAAGATATTTCTGCATATTGCGTATACTCAAGACGGTAATTTACAAGCTACGTTTTCATTACATAACACTAAATTACTTGTTAATATATCATTAACCGTTTTCCTACAGTAACGATATTCAAACACTACAATACATCTGGCATCCTTCAACGTCGTCGCTTCCGAAAGCTCGTACCAAGAGAACCCGTTGCAAAAAGCCCGAGCCAAAAAAAGAAAAAGAAAAAAAAAGCTTTGACACCCGGCGAACTCTCCGCGTAAACATCTCAATCAACTCGGTCGCAAATTCCCCCCCGGCAGTCTCGCACCGCCACCGCATCGGCATCCGCGCGAAAGAGAAAGTTCGGGAATCGGAGAGCCGGTCGGCTTATCGGCGCGGGTTAGTTCTCGGCCAAGTCGTTTTGTGCGCGCGCGCGCGAGGCATTTCGCCGAGACATTGTCGTCCTGCCACGCGAAGCCGCCGCGCGGAGGGAAGGAGGAAGGAAAGCCACTCGAGATTAATTCCTGCCGCCTTCCGTTACGGACGCGACCAAGGTTTAGGTTACTCGCGCGGACTCGCCTCTCTCTCTCTCTGCACACTTGACAAGGAAACAGGAAGCTCGCCCGAGTCGCCGCCGCCGCCGCCGCCGCGGAAAGGATTGCGTTTTTTGTGTAGGAAGAGAGATTCTTTGAGCTTAATTAATTAGCTTGGCGTGCTTCTTTTTTCGAGCTTTAGAAAAAGTTGATAGAGCCGCAATCACTTTGGTGGACTGCTTTTTCGCGTTTAAGTCTCAAACGCAAAATATACCAAGTGCCTTCCACCTCGATAAATTTCGGGTTCAGTCCAACATTTTAATCGCTCCTAAACGCTACAATGCCCCCTCGGCCACATCAAAGCCCCGGCAAAAAGCGGGTCTAAATCTTTAGCAGCCCCGGCATTCCGGGGCGACACTTCGCGTCTCTCGCGTCGCGGGCCATCCGCTCGTAAATCCTCGCCCGCCGCCCATCTACAAATCCTCCGCGCGGCGTTTCTCACTCTCTCTTTCTCCTACTTTTTCTCCGCCCGAGTGCATAGCTTCTTACGTCGGGCTGCACCGAGTATTTTTACGCGCGAGTCATCGCTCCCACGCCTCGCGGTATTTTTGCCCTCGAACCGAAGACGAGTAACGACGCTCGATGTCGCTGTGCGTGAAAGTACGCCAGAGAGAGAGAGAGAGAAAGAGTAAGAAAGGGACAAAAAGAGAGGTAATTAAGAGAGGCGAGTGTTTGCGAGCGAGGATGAGTTGCCTCGTTGTTTGTTTGGCGGTCTCGCCGATATATTCAACGAGCGCTTTTTTTGCTTTTCGCGATATTTTTACTGCCTGGAATTCGGTGTAATCAGTCTATTTTCGTTGGCGTAGTTTCTCTCCTCGTCGGTGAGCTGCTTATTTATAAATTATTGTGTTTTTGCAATTCAGAGCGCAGACCGGGACTGGATCCCCTGAAGTTTCCAAGTAGAATCCTAAAAATAAAAGCCGCGGTTTGACAAATACAAATTAAAGCCCGGTTGTAAAGCGATAAAATTTATCAAGGATTAAACGCGCACACCTCCTCGCCGTGTAATTCGCGCTTAAAAACGTTTCGTAACGAATTGTAAATCGCGGCTATACGTATAAACATTAAATCAGCGACGACGCAATAAAAAGGCAACCGAAGCGGGATAATAAAATAGAGTGAAAGCTAAAAAAGGAAGCGTCGGCTCGTTTTTGCCGGGAGACGAGAGAGAGAGAGAGAGAGAGAGAGGCGGGAAAACAGGAAAAGAAAGGAGAAAAAAAGGCATTTAAAGAGTGCGCGAGAATGAATGACAGCGGGGAGGGAAAAATATGAAGTGCCGTGTGGCTGCGCGAAGCTTGAGAAAAAAAAACGGGAAGACGAAGACGAAGAAAAAGGCATTTCGAGGAGTAGCGAACTGACGATTCCCTCTCGCTCTTAAATTCCTTGCGAATTTCGAATATTGTCGCCAATGGAGAGAAATTAAGATTCGAGCTTACTTTCGGACTCTTTTCGTTTCGAGGGCAGGATGCACAATTCAATGGAGACGCATAAAATATTCAACATTTTTACGATTGTTTTGAAGTTGGTAAATTTAGAAGATGTAAATTAGGAATATTTATTTTCGTAAATTATTATTATACTAATTAATGCGCAATCTATATAAATTTCAAAATAAATTCTCCAACAAATATTACATTACTACATCGATAACTGAAATTCATTCTCCAAATATTAATTAATATTATTACATTTATAATAATAATAATATCATTTTAATATCGAATTAAATTATATTACATTATTAATTAATGCGGCAAAGTCAACCGTGTCGCTTCCCCAATATCACGCGACTATTATACCGTCCGCCACGAAAAGCATTACGCTCGAAAAAAACTGCCGATCGAATAACCGCGCGTGTCCCCCCTCCTCTCTCCATTGAAGCCATCATCAGCCGAAACCTCGCCTCGCCTCAGCCGTGACACACGCACTTGACCTCGAAATCGGTGGGGGCCGAAACCCGGGCCGTTTCACGGCTAACGAACGCGCACGAGGCAGCCGAACAACATGTCGTCGGCGCCTCTTTAAAAACTGAATCAAAGCTCTCTCTCTCTCTCTCTCCCTCCGCGTCCCCCCCTCGTTCTCGCCGCGCGGCCCGTAAACCGTCGAATTAACGGAGTCAATAACACTGGCCGCCGTCGATGTATAAAAAGGCCGATTCTCGCGGGGCGAGCCGATGCTAAAAAGGGGACGCGAGAGCAAGGAAATCGGCGGAGCTTTTGGAAAACTGCTCTCCCAGGTCGTCGAACTCTCGACGAGTTCGCCGTCGTTTCCTAAGACTGAAGCCTGCCGCCGCCGCCGCCGCCGCTGGTGATTCAGTGGCTCTCTTTTGAGGAGGAGAGTTTGATTGTTAAAGTGGAGGAGGCGAAGTAATGAGTTTCTTTGATTTTTGCGGAGGTGTGGAAAGAGGGAGAGCTTTTGTGTGCGTTTTAAGCGTGTGCTTAGACTTAAACTAATGCTTTATAAAGGGTATGACGAAGCGAACCAAGAATTTATTTTTACAACTTTAATTTCTTGGCAAGGCTTAAGACTACATTATAGACGAATAAATACACATTGAACAGCTAAGACACTTTTATTATTTGACCCTGAATTTTCCCGTCCGCACAGCCAACAAAGGCTACGCGCACGAAAGCCGCCCTCTAAAAAAATAACTCCTCTATCGCCAACAACTGTTGATACACCGATTAGCGGCATTTGCTCTCGGCAAATAGAAAAATTAAGCTCTCGCGCTTAACCCCTCGCGCCGCGACTCCTCCTCGCTATCGCACCCGCGCCTCTCTCCTATTTGTTCTTCCCAACTTTTAAAATCACGCACAAACCTCTGATAGGGTATCTCTCGCGCGCGAGCGCGATCAGCGAAGCAGCAAAGTTCAAAAACCTTCATTGTCGAATATATATATATATACACATTCGTAGCTCAAACAGAGAGCATTATCGTTGCC
The DNA here is from genome assembly GCA_900474385.1 of Ormyrus pomaceus. Lineage (NCBI taxonomy): Eukaryota > Metazoa > Arthropoda > Insecta > Hymenoptera > Ormyridae > Ormyrus > Ormyrus pomaceus. The sequence goes on from UCOM01000187.1 coordinate 91,877, forward strand.
TCGGCCGCGAGCCGAGCTGCTCATCTTTTCCCGCTTCCGGCCGATGTTTATTTCGTTTACGGCGCAGGCGCGTAACGGTTCCGAGAGAGAGGGAGAGATAAGAGGTTTTTCACCTGGGGAGCCCCGACGATAACGGGGACCCACGAAAAAAGCCCCGCGCGCTTCCGGATTGAATTATGGAACGCGCGGCTTTGGCTCGGGAGACGGATCGGTCGCGAGTGTGGAGGTTGCGGCCGGGAGATTTGCGAGGAGGTGAAAGACGTTTGTCGAGGCTCGTTTCGAAGGTATTTTTACGAGGTTATTAAATCACGGCTTCAAGATTTTCGTGAAATTTGATCTTTTCGTCGCGGCTGCAGTGGACGGCTTAGAAAATTGAGTGCGGCCGTAAACAAGATTAATTAAGAGAATTTTATATGCGCCGTTGAAAATATAGCTGTTGGCGAATTTTTTTTAACACTTAATATTCCATTAATGTTTAAAAATGTAATCTCAAAAGGCATATATTTATCTTAGAGCGGGGAAAGTCGAGTTGTCGGGTACAAACATGATTTCCGCGTATAATGCATGCATGTTTGACTAATATTTGCATATTCTAATATTCACTTTCACGAAAATAAACATCTTATTACGTAATTTATCAAACAAAAACCTTCAAGCACTCTATTTAATTAACAAAATATCTCATTCAAGTAGCTATATTTGTAATTTAACAATTCAATTCAGCCCTTCTTAAATCCGACAAAAAACAAAAAAAAACCCCAAATAACCCCTTACTCTTACTCCAAAAATCAGTTGCATAACCGAAGTCGAAGCCAACTTTAGCCTCCGAGAACCTTACCTTAAACTTCACTTGCGCAACCGCGGCGCTCTCGCGCCGAGTCATTCCTCGGCTCATCCCCGGCGATCAGCCCGTCAGATTCGCGCCTCGCGACAGATAAAAACCAGGGGGGAGGAGAGAGAGAGAGAGAGTGCATCGTCCTCGAGGAGAAAGCGCGCGAACGTTGCGCCAGAGAGCCGCGGCGCGCTGCCCGGATTATACAGGCGCGCTTGCACCTAGTATATATACGCCATCGGAGGCCTCGCGCGCGTCTATATCTCGCGGATCAAAGCTGATTTCCTCCCGTACTTGCAACCTGCTGGGTTTCGTAATGCCCCGGTAACGGGGGGGAGCTGCGGGGATATATACGCGCCGAGGAGCCGTGCGAGTTTCCTGTATTGTCGCTCGATCCGAGGCACTTCCTCCCCTGTGGGGAAATGGAATTTTAGAATTGCGCCGCCGGTCTATAGACGCTCGTTGCGGCGATCGGACGCTCCGGGAGGAAGGTATTGTGCACGCCGGGATACTTGGGAGACATTCCGCCTTGAGTGTCCCTTGAAAGGGGGTTTGAAATCGTACGTGGCTCGGGTTTGGAATACGATGAGAAAAAGGTACATGATTGACCCATTTCGCTCTCTAAAGCGTTTGACAGAATTTCTATATTGATTTTATTTACTGATGTATTTTCTTTTAAATCAAGCGATAATTTAAATGCGCATATTTAGCAGGTCGAGTAGGTTGCAGTCGAGATAATAAGTTCTCGTATGAACAATCCTGCAGAAAGCAACTTTTAATTAATCCCATACTCCACTATTACTCTTCAATAATAAGCATTTGCAACATACACATCACGCGCGTACGTAACAAATTCCAAACATCAGACGTACAACATCCTTCACCCATCAAGAACCAACCATCAAGCGCAGACCAGCAACAATCCCGAACTTCCCTGCAAAGCCCGCATACAGCCATAGGTCGGATTACGATTGCGAAAGGATATCGCGGAGCCGCTCGACTCGCAAAAAAAAAACGGGGAAAACGCTCTCCGCTTGCGCTTGCCAAGAAAATTTCGTTCCCGGGACGTTTCTCACACACACACACGCCGGTCGCGCTTTCGCGCGAGAAGGCAAACGACTGCCCTTCACCTCTCTCGCGCGGCGGTGCGCTCGCGGAACGAGCCAAGTTCTCAACGCGCCGCCGCAGCGACGAACAAAAGGATAACGCAATCGCCACCGCCGCCGGGGGCCAGCGGAGAGGCCGGCCGAGAGCCGCGAATCCGAGGAACGAGCTGGGCGAAATCCGTTCGCCTATCGAGGCACATCGGGGTTTCGTTTATTTTTAGGTGGCGGGCTGGACGGCGGCGCGGAAATTTGGACGCTTTTTGCGGTTTGTTTGCGGTGCGAAGTTTGATATTGTTTTAAGGTATACTCAAGCTGTTCTAATATAAGGTTGTTGCAAAGAGCTACTTGGTTTTACTGATTCTATTTGTAAAGTACCGTTAAAAAAAGTATGCAAGCAGCTTTTCGTACAAAAATAGAACAATTTTACAGATTATAAAACTGAAATGCCGCTGGAAGCCTATATATCGATGCAAAACAACAAGTAAAAAGCAAAAGTTACGTATGTGCCGGCTAAATTTAAAAAAAAGCCTGATGATACCCTAGAACCGTAATTATTTATATATCCTTATGGTGGTAACGCATTCAAAAACAGTATATCTAAATAGTTACATAAACGCAACTGACTTTAGGTAACCGAACCAGTAAATGACCAGTTAAGGCCATTAAATGACCGAGTCACGTAACATTTCATTTGCCTGAAAGGAAACTTATAAAATTGCTAATAGAGTTTAAGGTAGCATTTTGTAGTTCACAAAAAACTGAAATGTAGATGCTTTTACGTAACGCGCTTTTACCCGAGTTAGTTTTAAAAACCTTTTTCCCCTCTCTGTTTACTCCCGAAGTAAAAGTTGCGCCGCGTTCAATTCGTTAAACGGATAGCAATGCTCGGCCAGCGAAAACGTAACAATGTCCAAGACGATAACCTTCCCTCGGCTTGTCGCGTTTATTGCGCCTAAAATCGACGACTGTTCCGGCAAAATTTATCGCCGCCGACTCTAATAATACACGAAATCCTAAGCAGAATATTACAACCTGCACCTATAAACTCTCGGCAGCCTCCGCTCGGAGAATTTTCCCGGTACGGAAACGGCGCCGCGGTGTATAAATCAATCAAGCCTCGATTTTTGAAACGCTCTCTCTCTCTCTCTCTCTCTCTCGGAAAAACTGGCCGAGGCTTATCGCGCCCAGGCACGAACGTATATGTGCGCCATCCAGCCATCGGCGAAACCTTCCCCCGGCGGTCGGTCGTGTATCGCACCTGTAACCCAGTTAATTTTAATAGCTCGTAAAAAGCGATAGAGTGCTATTGTTGCGGCGAACTCGCCGATTTAGCCTGGCGATATCGCCGGACCTTTTCTTTTCTTCGGCCGGAGAGAGAGAGAGAGAAAGAGAGAAGGAATGACGTAGGCAGAACGAAAACGCCCATCAATTATCGCCGGGACGATAAACTTGGCCGCCGTCGGTGCAGAGAGGCAGGAAAAGTGCTGCCGTTGGAGAGATGATGTTTGGGCTGAGTTTTTAGTTTTGTGCGCTCGGCTTTTCAATGAAAATTCGCAATTGAATTGAGTGAAGGTAAGAAGAAATAAACGAGGGGGTTCATCAATGTACATTTTTTTTTTTAAACAAAATACTTTTTGAAATATTTCTCTTACGCAATCGCTCGTTAACCACGTATAGTTATAAATCAATTTGATACATTAGAGAAATTACTATGAATTATGAAACATTTATGCCCGCAACTTGGAATCTTGAAAACCTCACACGAAGAAAATCGTCGAGTTATATAAGACCAATACACCAGCCAGTAAAATTGTTAAAAATTTTAACAAGGTTTCAACATTCATCTCTGACCGTGGAGTCACGCTTTCTGCGCTCAACTTATTTTAATAATAAACGTCGTGATATCAAATTTTCCACTCCCACCAACGGTGGTTTATTAACCAGCCGACTACAATGTGTTCTCCTAGGCTCAACAGCTGCAACATCCAACGGCCGTTAAAGCAAAAAGGCCAAATGAAAAGGGCAATAAAGCGCGAACTAAAACAAGACACCGCGGCCGTACCTCGAGAGAGAGAGAGAGAGAGAGAGCCGAGACGTGTCACGGTCGATAAAACAATACATATATATCCATCGGCCAGGCTTCATAGAGAAATCAAGACTTGGACGTATCGGCTGGATATAAATGTTGCATGAGCCGGGCGAGTCGTTATGTTCCCATGGCTGATTCCGGCCGCGGAACGGAGCAGCCCGAGATGAGACGCTGAGGCCGGAGGGGTTCGCACGAGAGAGAGAGTGAGTGTTCGGTGGGTGTCGAATTTTTCGACATGTTAATTAGCTCATTGTTTGCGTCGCGGATATATATCGCGGGGCGCATTATTTTCAGATCAGATTCGAGATAGATATATATGCGAACGATCGAGGCGAAGGTAACGCAAGGGAGTTGTTCCTTCGAGCCTGGAAGCTATACGAATGCCGCTGCAACGAAGTCTGAATTCGATGCGTATCGTTGCACTTTGTTTTCACGCGTTGATTTGCAAGGTTCATGGGGTTTAACGAGCTTTTCGCCAAGATCCTGACACTTTGTATGTTTCTGACTTAGGTTTCAGCATCGATAATAAGGAAAGACATTGCATTAATTACATTTTAAAACAATTTCTACTCGTTAGATCCAATAATAATCTGAATGTATGTAGTACCTCCTGCACGTGCAAACTTATTACCATCCCTTTCCACGCAACGGTGCATCCAAAATTAGGCTGGAAATGCGTTAGACAATTGCAAACACATCGAGTGCGTTAACATATACAAATAACATACGGGAAACAGGAAATTCAAAGCGACGCTGAATGGAGCACTTTGTGCGCTAAAATGGGAAACCGAAGGGACAAAGAGATCCGACGAGACGACGATCGGAATTATCTTTGGGGTACAGAACAGAGCTGTGGATACACGTTTCCTCAAACGTGTTAGGAGCGGATTTAATCTTTTGATTGGAGTAGACGCGTGTCTCGCAGAAAATTCTGATTTTTGAAAAGTGTCAGTACTAGTCTTTTATATCCCTTATTAATTATTAAAATAATATTTCTTATCTTCGACGTTTGAAATTGCGAATTTCAATGAAAAGAAAAACTTCCATTCGCATTTAAGGCATTTGAACAGCTGATGGTTATTAATGAAATAATAGCGTAACATAATGTCTTTAAGTAAATTTCATTCCTTTCAAAAGGAACAAAGTACATATTTCGCCTTATTCGAATAAAAACAAAAAAAAAAAAAAAAACTGGCAATCCCTTAACTCTTCAATCTCCGCCTTAACAAACCCGCAATGTCACATCTGTAATAATCTCCACGCATCTCTCGGCAGATTTCACAAACGGAACAAAAAGAGAGCGAAGGGACGCCGCAAAACGCAGTATTCTTTATTACAAGCCTCCTCCTTTTCGAGATTCATCCACGTCCCGCAAGAGCCGCGTCTTCTCTTTAAACTCGTCCACACGCGGCGGCGTTAATGACGCGTGCAAGAGCATTGCGTGCAGGCCGCGCGCGTCTTTTGTGCCTGCCCGCGCTGATGAAGTAATGCGCACGAGACTCCCCCGGAGAAAGGCTAGTTTATCGGGAGATCCGTCCGATAAACAAATCGTTCGATAAAAAGCGCGCGGATAACTTGCCCATTACTCGGCGACGACGACGACGACGACGAGGTCTCTCCCCCGCGTTTCGCCATTACTCGAAATTTCCGCAATAAAGAGCCGCGCGCGCGATTGAATTTATCGCGCTTCGTATATAATACACACACCGCGGCTAACATCGTCGAATACATCGGCCGGTTTCGATAAATCTCTTTGTTCGCGCGGCCAGATTTAATCTGCCCCCGCGGCCGAAACTTACAAGACGCTTACTCACGTCGCTAATTGAATATAAGCCACCGAAAGTCGCGGTTACGAGGAATGGGATTTTATTGGGCGAAACGCGAGCCTGGCAAGTTGCCGGTGTAAAGATAAACAAATCGCCGATTAATAGGCCGAGATAACCGGTGGGTGGAAAGAATCGCTCGGATGGAAATGTTGTATTGGTGCACTGGTTTTAGATGTGGTTGCTGCATTAGAATAATTGTTACACGATTGGGTTGTGGGATTTGTGGAGTTGGAAGTAAATTAAATTTAATGTACTGCGAGGTTTTTTCCTGTTGCGAGCAGAGTTAGTAAATTGAAATAAATGATAGTAGATTTGTTCGTTTGAACCAAATGTGTATCAATATCTCTTACAAGTTTAATCTCATAAATTGATCGTATCATCATTGTTATATTATTGTCAAGGGTCTAAATTTTCAGCCTCTTTGTCTTCCTTGTTACACGTCACCTCTCCTTACTTCGATGTCTTGTCACCTGCAGTGCGCACTTCCCCGTACTTCAATTCATTATTAAGACGCGGACGAGCCCCGTAAATTAATTTCCCTTTGTAATCTAAATCCCTTTGTCGCGAATTCATCCCCGACGCGCTCCGCGAATCCGCGGCGATCCGCCGCCTAATCCCTCCGACCCATCGTCGTCGTCGTCGTCGCGTCTAAAAAACTCGGACAAAACGTCGGCGGCGGCGGCGGCGGCGAGAGCGTTCGGCAAAGTAGTCTCCGGGATTCTTTGAAGCAAAGTGGTAACGCGCAAAGGCGCAAAAGAAGAGAGCTCGCGGGAACGTAAGAAGTAGGCTCTCTCTCGCGAGAGAGAGTGAGAGAGCACACAGAGAGCCGTCCGTCGGCGGTTTAATGCTAGACTAGGCTAGACGCTCTCAGGCCGAGTCTGCATAGAAGTAGTTGCGTGGATGTATTGCGTTCGTTCTTTTATTTTTTTTCTACTCCCGCTCGCAGTCTGCGTCGAGAGGCCTGGGAGAGTTTGCATAAGTAATTTGAGAGCGCGCGCGCGCTGTTGGAGAGTTTGCCGTGGTGTTTTTGCGCTTTTTTTTTTTGGAGAGTCGAGCAAAATCTCTGGTTATATCACTTGCGCGCGGAGAAAGAGTATTAGTGTTTTGACGGAGGGAGGGTATTCAGTTTGTGGCGAGTGCTCGTTTTTGATCCTAACGTTTTTCGCAGAAGCAATTGCAATATTTACAACGAAGTAAATAAAATTTCGCTTATTTTTACAACTAACTTTCTTTTTAATCTTTCTGTTTTATACTTGTTAGAAGATTCCGGAACTATTACCATTCAATCTTTTCAAACAAAACGAGCTTGTCGAAGAACCATGAAATCCTTATCGAAAACTACCAGACACCCAGATCCTCTCCGACTCGCCCATCGAACCACATTCCCCTCCCCGTCACCGTAGCCTACTCGGCCGCGACTGCAGACTAGGCCTGAGAGTGCGATAACCTGCTGCGCCGCCGTCGTCGCGGAGTGAAAGTCTGCCTCGCGAAGCTCTCCGGCTCGCTTTGCCCGCGCGCACAAGACAGTGCAGCCGCGCGCCGTTCCTGCGGAAGCGTGCAGGCACATTACAATGCCCCGGCATCGACCGCGCCGAGGCTACTATACCTCTCTCGCGCTGTGGGTGTGCGTACTCACGGTACCGCTAGAGCGCTTTCTCCGCTCTAGTCGTAGGCCGAGGATGATGATGCGCCGCCGGTACCGTTGCCACCGCCGCCGCCGCCGAGGACGAGGCGCTGAGTATGGCTTTCGCTTTTCGGTGGCTGACGGTTTTTGCGAGGGGCTCGATGATTCGTTAAGGAAGTGAACGGATGAAGCAAACCCTTTAATATTTCTGTCCTCTGTTTGGCTTTATGATATGAAGGGAAAATGATAAGCTATATTTATGCGGAATAGCGCTTTCGTAACAGTTCTTTGTATAGCGAAAGAAAGGTCATTTGGAACATTTCATTCTATTAAGCTTTTTAAATATAAGCACTGTATTAAAAGGAGATTGAAATCTGATGTTATTTTCAAATATAAATCACGGACTTTGGTGGTTATAAGAACATAAATTATTGATAAATCAATAAATAATAGTAAAGCCCGTGTCTTTGTTTCGAGTGCTTTATGAGTGCAGACAAAAAAATGATTGAGCACGAAACTCAATTTAACATAATTGCGTTCCCACCCCCGTATGGAAGTACTTTTCAATGTTACCGCAGCCATTATAATAGGCGTCATAAATCGTATCGATATTTTTTAATATTTTTATGACTTTTTTCTTACAAAAACATCGGAGCTTTAATGCACCTTAGATTAGAAAAAGGATCTTTTTATTTCTATGTAGCGAATATATAGAATCTAATTGAATTAAAGTTAAGAAAACAATACAATAATTATATATTTTAATAATCCATTATTCATGCCCTGATATTGCAGCAGTTCCGATCTTACTTGCAAAGCGAACCCGAACAAATAATATCCACACTGACATCTATCCACCGTAAAATCAAATTGCAGTCGTATATACAGAGAGAAGAAAAAAAGTTACATCCTTTCTTTCCCAGAAACATTTCGCCGCGGCGACTTTTTATTCTAATAGCAATAATAATTGTGAGAATGGAAGCTTATTGCTTTTTACGTAAGCGCCTGCACTTTTTAACGTCATTGCTTTTCCATACATTCGGGCTTACATAACCCCCGTCTATCTCTCTCGCACGACGCCGCGCGCGAATTTCCTATAATTCGCGGCGAAAACTGCGCCCGGGAACGTTCGCGAGTCCCCGCAAAACTACGATTATATCGACGCGACGAAGGAGTATATATCGTAACGAGGGTCGCCGAGTCCTTTCCGTCGATGGAGAAAAATGACTCCGGTGCAGTTACTAAAGGCGAGGGCAGGAAGAAGGAAGAGAGCCGTACGACGAGCGGGAAGTTAAAACAGCAAGTAAGCATGGAATTAGAAAAGCGGAGCTCGAGCCCTATACAAGAATCGCGATGTCGTGTCGGGAGCCAACAAATAGGTCCGCTCTAGCATTACTCTTTCCGAAGTTGAAATGACAGTTTTGTAGACGCGGAACGCTCGGCTTCGCGAATGTACGCGCAGTTACATGCATCAAACTCGTAATATACTGCGGTATGTGTCTTTGGGACATGCGTTTGATTTAGCATAGAAGTTGAGGCGGTGCATTAAACTTTGCCAAAGAAAGATATAAGCATCTTTATTGCAACTCCTTTTTCTCGAATCAATAACTTTTCGCTAATATATTCTAAATTAATTATTATGATATTAACTCCATTGCGCCGCCAAAAAAACGAGGACGCCCCTAAATCCGACTGCACAAAGCGCGTAATGAGCGACGAGAAAAAGCGCGAAGGAGGGAGCGGTGACACGCCGCAATCAAAAGTAACGAATTATCCGACATGCATAATGCATGGCGACGAACGATGCACTTTCGATGGGTCTTCGCAATTCGCGAGCTGGGCTTTCCCCCTCTGGGAAAAACGGCAGATGCGAGAGAGAAGCGTGGTGTTTTGCGCATTAATTGTACAGCCTTTTATTTCCCCCTGGAGATTTTTTCGAAGAATTTGCTTAACGAAAATTTGCATTAATGATAGTTTTATTGGCTTTTCGTTTTTATTATTTTGAAAGTAATAGTTTAAAATTTACGCGTTCAAAACTGCGGCGCGGTGTGTGTCGTAAGAGTGATGCAAAAAGTAATTACATCAAATGGCAATAAATAGTTTTTCCGCCGCGCTCATTGCATAATTTCGCGGCAAAATTTCTTTTTAAACCATTTAATGAGCCTCCACAATATGTACGAGCATTATTCCCCGCACGCATTTTGCTCTCAAGAAAAAGCTCCAATTACAAAACTTTACGACCACCGCGGTATAACAATCAGCGTTCGATCGCAAATTCAAGCCCGATACACCGAAAAAAAATGCAATCACTATGTACCCCGTAACACCCGGCACTATTTTTACCTCCCCGTAATCCCGGCCATCCCTATTCAAACTAAGCTCGGCCGGCTCATCAGCCCGAAATTTGAATGAAAAAATGATTCATCAAACGACTATACGGGGCCCCTTCTTAATCAGGCCGGCTCGTACCTCGGAAAAGTCATCGCGTGCAAGCGCGAGTATATAGTATATACACAGCGGCGCAGCGGGGCGCGAGTGCTTTTGCTCGCGGGCGGTCCTAAAAGCTCGCAGCAGCGGCGGCGGCTCCGGCTGCCCGGAGAAAAAGGAGAGACAAAAATCGAGCGAGGTAATGCGTCGCCTGCCTCCCCCGCGGCTGATTTTCATTCGCTTCACGGTCATTCGCCCGTTGTTTTTTTTTTCTTTTTTTTTTTTTTTTTTTTGTTTTGCCAAAGCGTCGTTGCCGCTGATGCCTTTTTCGCCGGGGATGGGTTTAAGTGAATTTTAGGAGGCTGGTGGCCCTGCTGGGTGGAAAGGAATAACGTTGGAGTCGGGAGGTTGGAGTATTCGCTGTTGGGTGAAGAGAAATATTTCGGATTTTATTTCGAGGCCTTATATTTAATTTTTGTTAATGCCTGAAGAAAGTATCTTAAAATTTGTGAAAATTAATTCGGTCACAATATACGGTGCCGGTACTGTATACACTAATTTAGCGTTTAATTCATTTTTATTCAAAGATTATACATTCCCAAATACTATTCCCGGAGTTTCGAAATTCCCACATAAATGAATGAGGAAGATATAAGGCGAAAAAAGAACAAAACGGAGCGGAGCTCGGGCGGCCATCCGCAGAGGTTAATAACACTCTAAATTCATCCGCATCGCACAATGGGAGGGCCGGGCGCTATAGATATGCATATTTGAATCTTTGACAATTGGCCGCGGAGGGTGACTGTACAGCCGAATAATCCCGCCCGTTGGATATCATATGTGCTTCCAAAGTGGCGAGAGAGCGAGACGGTCTCGGAATTCGTTTCGACGCGATCTCGCGGCTCCGAGCTGCCGAAAGAATGTTATCGGCGACGGTAAATTATATTTAGAAATGAGGGAATTAATTACTCGAAAGGAGTGGATTAATGTATTAATCACGCGGAAAATATTGCTGAATATTAATCGCTCTCGGCAATAAAACGAAATCGAAGTCGTGAAACTCGCGCAACGATCGCTTTCTTTAGTGGGTTTGGTTGTTGATAAGATTATAATTTTGATAAAAATGAATAGACTTTTCAATCAATCCCTGTACTATATTAATCCTTCCTTTGAATTAATTAACGTTACAAACTACTTCGCCCATCAACATTTACAAATTACGCTTCTAATTCCGAGACAGCGTAAATAATTTAAAATTAGCGAACTAATAAAAGCTCTTTCCTCGTCCGTGGCCGTAGTGCGCGAAGCCTCCGCGGCCGGCGCGACCAATCAATTACCCCGCTCCGGCCGACGAATCGAAATAGCCAAAAAATCCAGCTAAAAGCAACAACATCTACAGCCCCGCAAAAAAAGCTCTCCCGCGTCAGGTATATAGGCTCCTGGGCAAAAATGCTGGGGGCCACTTGCAAAAGAAACGGGAGCGCCGCGGCGGCTCTTTCGTCGCAGTGACGTTTTCGCTCGTCGTCGTCGTCGTCGACGTCGGCGCTGCCTCCCACCAGAGCGGCCTCCTCGGCCGCCGCCGCCGCCCCCCCACCGGGCGTCCGCGCGCTCCGCGTTTCCCCTACCTCGGGTGCCGGTGCCGGGAGGGAGGAAGAGAGAGAGGAAGGGAGGCCGCTCGGTGTCATTGCCTCGGCGCTCAGGGCGGCCAGTGACTCCATCACTGACCTAGTGCCGAGCTCGGCCGAGCCGCGGCCGCGGAGCCGCCCGAACGCCCGGGCGTTGAACTCCGGCCGGAGCGACAGAGAGAGAGAGAGAGAAGAGCGAGTCGATGCTGCTGCTGCTGCTGCTGCTGCGGAGCGCGGCGAGACGCCGCCGGAGAGGTGTGGGTGGCGTTTACGTGTCGATGCGAGCTTTTTCTGAAAAGATCGCTTTTTCGGACGAGGGGCTTTATACTTTTTTCGGCGGAAGTTCGAGGTGTTTTTGAGGGGGCTTGGGAACTTGCAATTTTTTTTATGTACGCTGCGATGAGAGATTGAATTTAGTTGTTTTATAATGCCATTTACAGGGCGACTAATCTAGAGACGCGCAGGATAAATAGAGATGCAAATACTGAAGAAATTGAGTAGAGAATGGCGTTTTGCACCAAATAAGAATAAGCAACTGCCTTATCTTATCTATTTTCACACTATTAGTCATTTTCCCAACTAATATTTGCTAAATAGCTTAAGTCAATCGACAAGGAAATCACCTGCTCTGAAATAATATTGCATTTCTATAATAAGACCTATCGGAAAAAACGTATTTATTGAAGTTCTCCTAAGTCATCACAAATGTTTCTCGTAAACACGACGCTGCTGACGACGAAAAAATTTGTACAAACATTTCGACTAAGCGCACAAAAGAAAGTCGAATTAACAAGATGTATATTCTTGATACTCGCTTTGGCGAATGAGTGCCTTAAACGTGATTTTCACGTGATTTATGCCCAACAAAAAAATCGACGACAATTTGCATTTACAATCAAAGAGCAATTGCAGCGTTTACGTAATCCTCAATTTATATCTAATCTAAAGTCTGAAGAGAAACATCAAGTAAATAGCCGAATGCGAAAATAACCGATTATCCATTCCTCTCGGCGCTCTAAAACATTTCAACCGCAAACAAACGCGCGCGGGGCAAACGTTCGACCGTAAATCGCGAATTATCATCACCGCGAGCCGAAAACTAACCTCCTCCCCGGAAACTATCAGAAAAAAGGGCCAGAATTTCCCGGAGCAGCGACTCCCCCTCGCAACCCCCCCGAGGGCAAAAGCAACACGTCGCCGCGTAAATTATAACCGGCCGATGAATAAATTATCCGGGCGGAGAGAGAGAGAGAGAGAGAGAGAGAGCGTCAAAGTGGCTCAGAGAGCGCCTTAAATCGATATTCAATCGGGGAAAACGCGGGTCATCGAACGCCTAGGGAACCTCGGCGCGCGAATTTCGTAACGGAAAGCTCGCGGCAGCGGCGGAGCCGCTCGAGAAGGAAATGTCTCGTAATCACGGAAGCGCGCGGCGCAAAAAGCCAGGCAATGGCAGCGCGAGAGAGAGAGAGAGAGCTTTTCACGCGCCAGGCAGCCTCGACGCGCTTCGCTGCTCGGCCGCTTCTGGCCTGTTATTATTGACTCATCGCCGAGGCCGACGATCGGGAGCGATCGACGAGATCGCCAGAGTCTGTTTTTGTCGTCGCTGCAGGGCTTGTTAGGAGAGCTTTTGGGCCGCTAATTGCCGAGAGCTTGCGAGCTTCGTTTATGGGGAGCTACGGTCTTGGAAGTCTTTTACCTTATTTATTTGGGGGATTTATATTTTTTATTTTGATCAGTAGAATCTTTTTTTATAATTTATTCTATTGTTATTGAATATTTTGAATAATAACCGATAATTAATATGTTGTCGAAGCAATTGAGAGAATAACATAAATTCGCGTAGTTTTATCAAAGACAAGCTAGCTGATAATAATTTAATTGAAACTTTTTTATCGAATGAAATCTTATTTATCGAAATCATTGACTAGACATATGAATTTATATATACGCCATTGTTTAAGCGAAAAACAGAAAGTTTATCTTCTCTAAATTCACACATAGAATAATATGTTTGATTTATTATACGATAACACAAAAAAACCGCTTAGCAATGAAAATATTGGTAACATTACAAGTACTTTACTTGGAGAACTTTGTTCCGACTAATTAATAATAATCAGCAATTGATTTCAATCTTGTTAATGAAATAGTCACGGTCGGATCTTAAAATAAAATTGTCCTCGAAAGAAATGAAGATTGTCAGCAACATTAACGATGGTAATCACGTCATACATCGTACAACAAAGTAAAATAATTTCAAATAATGTACCAACTTACATCCACTGATCTCGAAAATCAATTTTACAATTTTACAACATCATCTCTCGAAGCTTCCCCGAAAACTTCCAACCTCCGCCACCTAAAAAAATCCAGCCGCCCCCACCCGAAACACTCCGCTTCCCATCGGAATTCGCGGACGTGAAACGTTCCCCCCTAATAATACTCGGCTCTCCATTTGTCATGCGGAGGCTCGGCGTCGCACGTGCTGCCCGTATCTCTCCTCTCTCTTTCTGCCCTCCTAACGAGTACAAATTGAGCGGCAGAAAGGAAAGTGTATACCCGTCGTCCCCGGCGGCGAGAGAGCGATGATGCAGAACGATACGCGGATGCTGATGATGAAATCTGGGTTGTCGATAATCGCCCGCCCGGCGAAAAAAAGAGAGACTGTACGTACGTGTACGTGGTGTGCGCGCGATCGGATCGGCGTAACGTCGCGCGCCAAGCCAAGAGACGAGGAAGAGAGAAGTGTGTGCGGATGCATGAATGGGGAAAGTTGCCGGAATTTTTACGACGAGCTCGCTGCGGTTTGCTTTCCGCGCGCCGCGCCGCCGATAACTGCAGCGCCTTCGAAAGCGTAAGTGATATTGTTGATGCGGTTCATTCGCGGGGAAAAAACGCGGAAGATCTTTTTTTTTTTGCTTCGATCGCTCTCGGGCCTTTTAGGGGATTAATTAGGGAGAGTTTTGGAGCCACCTTGCTGCGGTTAACGTTTTATTAATCTATCCTAAATGATACATTGAACTTCTGGTGATAGGAATTGCCGTATTAGTAGGTATTGTAAAATTTAAAAGATTTATATTGCTGTGAAACTTGTAATCTTAAACAAATATATTCTTATAATCATTTTAGTATTGTTGAGGAATACTAATTTGACGCCACTTTGTCCGCCAATCTCTGCGGTATAAGCTGAAAATTTCGTACATAAAGTCCAGATATAGAGTCCGAATCAGCGGTGAATAATTAACTCAAAGTTAACTTTCGTCGGGAGCATAAATTATTTGATAAATTAAAGCAATTTAAACATTAAAAGCGAGAGAAAATTTACATAACGCACTTTCGCGATATAAAACCCTTCGTTTCTCACATCTCACTTCGCCTCTCGTCGTCGTGTATCACCTCTAAATCCAGGCCGTTATCTCTAGTTCCCCATTTATATATCTAAATACACATATTAATTACCTTGCATTCGGGCGGCATGCAACGCCATTAAGATGATTTCGCACTCGCGTTCCCGAACACGCGATTCCACTTATCCGCGCGAGGCATTGCGAAATCCCGCGAGCGATCTGAAACGCAAAATTAGGCTGAGCCTGATTCGGGTCCTTCCCGTAGCTTTCGCGGGATCAATCGCAGCGAGCCGGAACCTTCGAGGGTCAACGAATCAAGTCGAATTCGAAGAATGCCGGGCCGCGTAATAACGGGCGAACGTTATGTCCACTCCTTTCTTCTCGCGGCGCGTATATAGACTTTCGTCGTTAAACGAAACTACGCGAACTATCGGTTGCGCAAGCCGAGAGCCAACTTTTCTGCCTTTTTCGGCGCGCAGAAACGTCGTATAAACGTAACAACGCCGTAACGAATATTCTTTTTTTCTCTCTCTCTCTCTCTCTCTCTCCCCCAAAGGAAATAACGAATTGGTACTCCGAGGAGAGGGAGAGAGAGCACCGATTTTCCTTGTTCTCTTCCTTATTATTTAACGCTCCGTCGTTACGTCGCCGCGGCGGGCCGCATGAAATATGCAAAATTATAAAATAGTTGGAGATCGATGCCGGGACTATAAGTTTAATTGGATGTGGCGGAACTTTACGCGGGCCGTTCAATTTTGTTTAGAGACGCGTTACGTCGCGGTCGGCGCATTAATTATGGAAAAATGCCGCGCGCCGCTTTTCGAATTCCAGCTGCACCCGCCGCGTGGAATCGCGTTTTCGTAGAAGCCTCATTCCCCAGGCGGAATTATTCAGAGATGCGTTCGATTGACCCGCGATTCCATCGACGATCGATCGACGGATCGGCGCGATATGTATATGTATATGTACGGCTGGTGTATAAGTAATGTGCAATAAAGTTAATTGATGGGGCATTAATTCAGTCGTCGATCGCGGATTCAATAATCGATCGGGGGATATTCTCCCCCGTCGGCCGTAAGTGATTGGCGCTTCTTTGTTGCGCTCTTTGCGTTCAATGATAACCAGATTGACGATAATAATTATGGCTATAAATACTGGCCTCGGAATCTCGGGCCGGCACGAAATTACAGCTAATCTCCCGACTTCTTTCCCAACGTGTTTGATCGGCTCTCGCGCGTATATACTTTTTCCGCCGCGAGCCGCCGATGCAAATTAGCTTCTTTAATTTAACGTTCGGCGGGACGCCGTGAAACGCAATGATAAGCGGCAAAAAATCACGCTGAAACGCGGCTCGAGCTCGCGGATCGCTCGGGAAAAATGGTGAAAGCGAGCGAGCCTTCATTTAAATACTCGCCTTTTCCAATATTCAAAGTGCGCTTTACCAAAACTAACGCACGCACACCACACGGCGACCAATTTCAATTACGCGCGGCGCTCTCCGCGTCGATGGAAAAAAAGGTCGCGCGCGCCGGCATTAAAAAAACAAAACCCCGCATTAGAAATGCTAACGACGTCCGTCCGTTATCCGCGGGATCGACGAGAGGCCGCCCGCTAACGAAGGTAATAAAGGGTAATTTGCCCAGAAAAAAGCCTCGGATGTCTGCGGGTGGGAGGGTCTCTCGCTCGACGCGGTAAAGTTGCCGAACGCTTCCGGATTCTAAGCGCGTAAGTGCGCGGCCGCACATATATACGCCGCGCGCGCGAGTGAAACTCTCGATGGTCTCGAGTGTGCGTTTCGAGGCTTTGAAGAGAAGGTCTGTCTGTTGCGTCGATGATGCGCTTATCGGTGGAGTGTCTCGTGAGGTTGCAACGGCTTCGGAGAAGTCAATTGAAAATTGTTCGGGTTTTTTTAGGTTTGTTTTTCAAATTTATCGGGGACGGGTGATTGAGACTCTGTTACGATTTATGTTTTGCGATGGATTTCGTAAACTTTTTTTCCTTTTTTTTTGTCTCAAACTTTTCAGGAGAACTGTATAATTCAGTGAATTGTTGAAAGGATTTTGCTGATTACAAAATTTTTCAGTTCAAGCTTTTATGCTCTTTTAATATATGCAAATAGGAGTTTTAAGCTAATCAAGCAACGAAAATTTGCAAACTTTCCATCTTGGAATATTATAACACCTCATATGGGTATTAACAATTTTGCTTCTTGTAAGGCGTAATAATTGAAAATTTTTGAAATACAAAAGTTTTACGTAATAATTCAATAAATTTTCAAAAAAATAAATGATAATACTTAAATTAATCGCTTTTATTAGAAATTAATATTGCGATTTATTATGTGAATTCAGTTAATAATCGCAAGCTTCATTTGTCTCGTGATTCCACCTAATAATTTTTATGCACTTAAGTGTTTCCAATGTATTCACGTGCATTCTCGTTACGTAAGGCATCGTGCTTAATAAGAAGTTGCTGACTTTCCCATTTTCCATATCCACGAGGTAAAAGTACTTTATTAACAATTATTTTTAAAGCCAGACATATTTTGTCAAGCGATGTTGAAATAAAATTAGAAGAGAAATGTTGGAAAAACTCGCGTATATAGATAGTCGAGGAGAGATAAAATTTATGTACTGTATTCCTCTCCCGATTTTTAAGTTTATCTAAAAAAGATTCCATACATAGACGAGAAATATGTATAATAATTTACAAAAGAAGAGAGGCCCCAAATTAATTACCCAATGACGTCACGCAGGCCATTAAAAATAATTGTTTACACAAACCATCAATCATGCGTCCAAATGATATTAAAAAAGCTGACTCACATTTTTGTCGCGTCGATGATCAGCCATCAATGTAAACGGCAGCGTGCAGTCGTCCCGCCCAAAGTGTCCGTGTCGGCCTGTCCGTCACTCTCTCACTGCACTCTTATTTTTTTTTTTTCCACAGAAAACTCGGCCGCTCTCTATCGGCGTGAGCCAAACAATCCGGTGTCCCTCTCGTTACGACACAACCGGCGAACTTCACCTACACACTTATCTCTCTCGTCCGTCCAGAGCTTCCTTTTTTCTTTTTTTTTTCTAGGCGTGGCTCCCGCGACTCTCTCGCGACTCACTTTCCGGATCCTCCTGCGACTGTTGCTGCTTCGCGCACCTCTCTCTTATCACTGAGCCTGAATGTTTGCTGCTGTTGCTGCTGCTGCGGAGGTGCAAGGCTCGACCGGCCTCGAGACTCATTGGCTCTCTGTGTCTAGCTGCAATTTTTTCGGAAGCACTCAGAAATAAGCTCTCCTCCTCGCGGCGGATAATGTATCGTTTGCTGATGGGGTTAAACGGTTGCGGGTCGCAGGCCGCTGCGTGCTTTTCGGTTGAGATTCAAATGATTTTTAAATTTACTTTGAGAATAATTTTGATTTTTCGAGATTGTATGAATTATTTGGAAAGTAAATAAAAATTTCATTTTTTTAGAAGATTTGGAAAATCTAAATTTAGGGTTGCAAAGAATTTACTACAAATATCATCCTTTATCGAATATTCAGCTTTTTTTTACTCAAAAATGGGGAAAAAAGCATTCAGAGCTTGTATTTTTCCCACGAAAGGGCTGCAAAACAGAGCCCAATAATTTCCAAACAAAAAAAAATACCCATCTCTATATCGGAGCCCTCAAAAAGAAAAAAAAAAGAAAAAAAAAACTAAAAAAATAGAATGCACTCGATCAAGCGTAAAGTCCCAATGCCGCTCTGAAAAAGGCCCGCGCTTAGCGAAGCAGGCCCTAACGGCCTCCAAGGCCGCGCTCGGCGCTCTCGCGAAGGAAAGAGAAGAGGAAAGAGAAAGGACGAAAGGGAATCGGGGGAAAACACGGCGCGCTCTCCCGATGCGCTGCCTCGTCTCGCTCCGCGGGTTTCACTTTTAAAATTCCTCGCGAAGCGCTCGCTCGCTCGCGCGCCGCCGCCGAGCCGGTCGCGCTCGGTGTTCCGTTCTCCGAGCCCCGCTAGACTCCGGTACCGTTAGATACTCTCCGTTTCTACGCGGCCGCCGAGTGTATCAACCGGGACACGTTCCGCGGTACCGATCGAAAGCGACAGTGAGCGAGGCGGTTTTTTTTCTGTTTTTTTTTTTTTTTTTTTTAA
>UCOM01000188.1:0-112037 GCA_900474385.1 Ormyrus pomaceus
GCTAAATGAGCACATAACTTCTGAAAAATCGAACGTTAGGCCGAACGGACGCAGCTTCCTTCATATTTTAACATTAGAAAACATATCCCAAAGTTACAGGAAAATCCGTTTCCCAAATGTCATGTGTTCTCCTTGTAAGTTAAACAATCACAAGCAATTAATACATTTTTCCTTAAAGCTCATTTATAAAGGAATGACTTTAGTAAGATTGATTTGTGGCACTCGAGGGACTTAAATAAATTGTTTTATTGATGTTGATAAAAATTAACGCACGACAATTTTGAATCACAAGTGATTAACCTATCAGTTACGACGAGTATAAGTAAGCTGCGAGGAATCGTTAAACTGATTAAAATGTTCTCTTTATCGAACATGAAAATGTAATTAAGAAATTGTTCTGCAACGCGGATGTAAATATTATCGACTCCATCTTCAAATATTTCGATCTCCATCCTCATCTTTTGTTTTTTTATTAATCATAATTCATATTTCATTACAATCTCGGCACATCAAAGTTAATGCTATTATCTGGCGGTACGGATGAAAGGATTATATCTAACTCGCTGTCATGAATTTCCAGCTTTGTTTGCAGATTAGATACCGCAAATCAATTTTCATAAATGAATTGTCAAACAATACTGATGACTTGATTATATCACAACTCCCGTAAATATTCATGATTACGTCGATTCTTAAAGAATACGTATTTTTATATCACATCTGACTTTGCCCCAAGTTCGAAATGCTTAAATACATACTTTATACGAACGGTAACTATTATACATAATATCAATCTGCGGAGGTGCAAAAGAGTACAATTACAACACGTAGACAAATCTAAGCCAAATAGCCTCGAATTTAGGAAGGGAGCCAAATAATATTCCGAGAAGGGCAAAAGGTCCAGCTGATCGATCGAGCGCGAACAAAGCGGTCCTTTGCCGAACCGCTGGCCGCGAGCTCTCGAAAAAAAACACGGCGGAGAACGGGATTCCCGGGTTAAAAGCGAGCGGCCAATACAGGCGCACGTACGCCGAAGGCTAAATCATAGTCTTGAAAAAAGCGCGTCTCGGCACGCACGAATCCGGGCCGCTCTCCTGCATTATTCGGCCCGAAACCTTTCATTATGTCCGATGTCTTAATTTCGGAGCTCGCGGGCGGTCCGAGGAGAGAGAGAGAGAAGCGGCGCGGAGGAACTTCTCGCGCGATTAGTTCATATTTAAAGCGCGTCCGCGGCAGCGTTCCGTATGCTTCGCTTGACTTTCTCGCGGAGGCCGATTAAATTTGCAGCTGAATTTTTAACTTGGATGGGTCGACTTTAAGCGTCGGTCGGTTCTTCTTTAATTGTTGCACATCTCTTCCAAGCGTATTTGTCTTTTTATGTGCAACGTGTTTTTTTGTATTTTAATTTATTCTACAGCTATTTTTTTCATAAGAATACACTGAGAAAAAAGTTTAGTAAAAATTACCATACTGCCTAGTAAAGCCGCCACAGACTGTCAAAACCCAAAAAATTACCATACTTTATAGGAAAATTTACCAAACAGTATAGTAAAATTTCTTATGAAGTATAGTCATTTTTTGGGTTTTGACAGTCTGTGGCGGCTTTAATAGACAGTATAGTAATTTTTACAAGATTCTTTGTAATTTTTACTATATTTCTTCTCTCAGTGTATCAAAAAAACTTTTACACCCATTAATTAATAGATTTTTAATATTGAATAATCTTTTGTTCCAACCCAGAAACGGAAGAAAATCTCTCCCTTCGCTTCCGCTCGAATTAAACGAAAAAAACGTTGTAACCAATTGAAATTCATCAGCGCGACAAGTGGATCGAAGCGAGCAAACTATTAATCGATAAAAGCCCTCGTCAAAGCGGGCGCAAGTCCAACTGTCGTTTTTCGGTCGAAACGCCCGAATCGTCGAGAGCTGCCGACGCGAGGCTGCGGCTCCCGCAAAGGGCTTCGGAATCGGTTCGCAATTTCAAAGTTCTCCATTCGAGCATTACTCTCCTCCGTCTCTCTCTCTCACTTTGGTACGCATGCGAAAGTACGGAACAGACGAACGCACTTACCTGGGACATGTGCTGCGGTCGCGTCGCCGTCGACGCCATGTGCACGACTGTAGCTCTCGGAACTTTAAAGCCGTCCTCGGCCTCGTCCGGTACCGTTGTCACCTGCAAAATCAATCGTCGGAGCTCGGTTAATTATCTGGACGCAGTCGAATTTGAGGGATTTTTATGGGGATGCTGATTTTAGACGATTGACAGGGTGGAAAGTTATTTTAATGGTGGACAAATTTTATGACCGTCTTGGTGGTGGACGTTGGAATTTAGTAATTCAAATTCTAACGTATATTGGACGTCGGTTAACTACGTGAAAATGTGATTTACGCGGCACTTGAAAGTATTCGCGTGTTGTTTTAAGAAGACAATCATGAAAATAATAACATTGAAATTGCAAGCATATTTTGGGCAAGAAACAATTACAGCAGCAGAAAGTTCAGCCAAGAACAACAAACAAAAGTTAATAAAGCATAAATCATTGTTCAAAATGTTGTTAAAGAAGTAGTTTAATTAAAAAACTTTTTGATTCATTAAAAATGTTTTAAGGATGACAAGTTTTCAATCTTGAAATAGAGACAAAGTAACGAAGCACTGCAATAAGTATCATTTTATAACTATTTCATGAGATCTTCAGAGACTTAACAGATGGCACATCTCCGATATATATTTCGAGGATATCGTTGATATCTTCAAGCGATCATTAATTACGGAAAGGTCGCGGGTTTTCCAGCTCGAAGAAATATGGAGCAAGTGATCAGTTGTTCCATTTTTCTTCGAGGAACTCGAAAATAAAAGGGACAGCCAAACGAAACGGACAGCAGCCTCGATTTTCTTGTTCTCTTGAACTTTTAGAAAAATAGAACAAATTAATTAAATTCTTTTCCAGGAGGAAGTGGAACAGCTTTTCCTACATTTTCAGATTTTCCTACTTGAGGCGATGTTTAATCCGTAAATTAAAGTCTCCAAAGCATTTCTGAAATTTTCTCAATAACCCATTATATAAAAAAAGTTTAGTTTGAAATTTAATCTAACGGAATCGAAGCACAAAGAATTTCTGCTGCTTTAAAGACCGGTACAAAAGCGCGATCCATCTCACGAATCTGGACGCGATCTTACACTTTAAAGCAAATTTCCCGCCATAAATCAAAGTAAATTCGAAAGAGGCTGAAATTGCGCGGCTTTTTAACCGAATTTAAAAGCCATAATAAAAAAAAAAGAGCAACAGCTCCATCGAAATTTGGGCAAATCGGCCTTCGCACACTCCAGCCAGCTAATATATGCCCCAGCTAGCTCGGCGCTAAACGAAAATCAATCATCCCTCGCGTCCCTCGGGGCGAGGATGATTTTCTCGTAAAAGCTTTCCCTCCCCCCCTCTCTCTCTCTCTCTCTCGCGCACAGAAGGAGGAACAATTGTAACAATTCGCCGATCGCGGGGAACAATGGGCCCCCGGTCGCGCGAGCGCGAATTTCGCCGGAGCCGCCGGCTTTTACGGTGGCGCCTGAGTTTAACGAGTGCGCATCATTGTTCAACGACTGTCATTAATTCGAACACGGGGGGGGGGGGGGGGGGACTTTAATGACGGCCGCCCGTATTTTTGCGACCTCCGTTAAAAGGCTCCGGTCCGCGTGCACGCACCGGCGGCGCGCGGGGGCCGATTATTACGCGCGAAAAATTTACCCGATAATGCCGGGAGAGAGAGAGAGAGAGAGAGAGAGAACGGCGAATAGTTTAGAGTGGATTTTCTCTCTCGGTTTACGACGCCGAATCCGGAAACTTGCCCGCGGGTGATTAAACCAAGTTTTTGCCGCTTATTTCCGAAGAATTTGCCGGATTTTAAGGTGCGATGGAACATTATCGTTTTATTGCCCGTCGTAATTTATGTACTCTGCACCGATAGCGTTTGGAAAAAGTTGCGTTATTAATTGTGTACTTAAAGTCATCGGTTAAGGAGAACATTTTCAAATACTGGATTCGGAATTAAAGTGGGAATGTGTGCCATCGGGTGAAAGTATAATTTTACTTGGAAAATTGAAATTCCTCGTCTAAATTGTCGAAGGAAAATAATTAAAGACTTTAAAGCGATAGTTTATCTTTCAGGAGCATTGCACTTCGGAGCGAAGCTGATCAAAATTTAAATTTAGTGCGCACAACATGCCTTAAAGAGGAAGTGATATCATTCCACGGCGTAACGCGAAAAATTCTTAACGAACCTATCCATTCTTTATAACAACCTGTATTCCGTAAAAATTTACGCGAACGATTACCCGTAGCTGTGTATGCAGGAAATTTAATTTTTATTTAATCTTTTTATAACGGGTTTCTCAATCGTATTTTGCTGAATATAATTAGAGAGAAAGTTTGATTAAATACAATTACATGTATCTATATTCGTTAAACTATCATTCGGAGACGTCGTCCTTTCGCCGTAAATTATTTCTAGATATATTTAATGTATAACGCTGAACTACTCGGAAGGTATTAAATAATACCGCCCGGGGATAATTACCGTTTCAAAAATTTTCAGTATAATAACTATAATGTCCCTCTTAACTGTCTCGTTTTGACGCAACCGTTTTCCTTAAAGGGAAACGCGCGCGGAAGATATATTCCGCGAATGTCGCTTTCGCCGACCGTCTTATTTCTGGCGCACAATGCTTACATACGCCGCGCGGCATAAATCTTTCCGGCCTACCGGATAAGCAGATATAAAGTTTAATTTAAATGGAAATGCTCTGAACGTTAACGATTTTCGTGGCATATGAAATGCTAAATGTCCTCTGCTTCGTGTTTGAACATTTTTTTGCGAGGACCGATTATCTCACTGAGCATCTGCGACTGCGTACGTTTGCTTTGATAAAAGCGAGACAAATATTCCAGTTCAAACGCACTTTTCTTCAATCTCGCGCTTGCTTCCCTGTGTACTCAGACCTTCAACTTTACGTCTTAGCGGGTAAACAAAGATTTTAGCAAACGCAAAAGTTTTCTTCGCGATACTGCCTACTTCAAATACGCGGCGAATTAAGCTCGTTATCTTCCATTCGCACCGCCCTTATAAATACTCGAACGGCTTCCTTCAAACACAAGGCTTACAATTTCGAAAAAAAACAATCCTATACATCTCAGGACAATTCGGTTCGGGATATAGGTAAAACCCCCGAAGGCCGCAGGCGCCCGGGTTGACATCCTCGGCGTCTCCTCCTCGGCTCTCGGTAAATAAGTTTTAACTCGTAATAATGGGATATTCGCGCGGCGCCCTGCTCCTCGCTCTCCCCTCCCCCCGTCGAAAATGGCAGCATTTCAATTAATCGCCGATGAAGACGGCGGCTTACACGCCGCGACTAAATTGAATTGCAGTTGCGTCCGCATTTATGAATATGTAATTCCATACGTAGCGGCGGAGTTCGGCATAAATTAGCCTCCTCGCCGTGGCCCTTCTGCTTGCATTACAACTTTTGCGAATCGATTAGATTTCGCGCCAAATAAACTTGCTTTATCAATATATACCCGCGGATTAATTGCGCTATTATTTCAAGCACCGGCCGGCGAGCATCGGGATATGATGATGAGTATGTATATACCTTCGCCGGACGACTCTATCGAGTTGGTGGTCGATTGGATGTATTGAAAAACATCAAAGGATGAATCGTTCGAGAGAACGCAGTTTTATCATTGGTGGTGTTTTTATTTTTTCGAAAAATCTGCGGTTATGAAATGTTTTAATGATCCAGAGGCCGCTGAGCCAAAGCTTTTAATTAGCTTTATATTTACATAAGATGCAAATGGACGCGAGTTGAAAATGTTACCCGATAAATACAAATACTCAGCCGCGCAAAATTTTTCTGTTTACTTATTTACGTTGATTACATTTATAGATTTGAAAAGAATATTTTGCGCGCCATACAAAGTGTATGCAAAATCAATTTTTTCTATAAGAAAATATTCTCAAAAGTGGCTGAAGCAATCGATAATTTGTGCAAAGCCCATCTCGCCGAGAGAGAGACGCGCGCTTTATCGAAAAACGATTCCCTGAAATTAGAGGCGAAAAACACGTCGGAGTAAAATTCGCGCTGTTCAACAGCTAATTTCGCCGCGATCGATCCGCGCGCCTCGAGTAAAGTTATATTTCCAATTTTTCAATAACCCCCCCCCGCCTCGAGAGCCGGAGAAAAAAGCGCCCGCATTGTGCACTCGCATAAAATCATCCTTGGACAAACAGTATATATAATATTCCCGGCAGAGAACGGAGCCTCGACGTCGAACGCACGCCGAAGGCGCCTATTTTCCACGTCGATATACAAGTATTCTTTACTCCCGCTATTCAAACGCAATATATTCTCTCTCTCTCTCTCTCGGCGAGAATAATAAACAAGCGACGGGAAACGCGCGGTACGATTTATTGCGCGTATCGAAAAGAGGAGGGGGCGCTCGCGTCGTCAGGTGTGCAGCGCAGCCTCGTATCCCTCTATCCCCGCGAAGATTTAATAAGGAGATGCGGCCCGCTCGGCGAGAGAGGCTTTGAATTCGCTTATATATACATCGAGCAGTCTATTCCACGGGAAACGGAACTTAATTACAGATTTTCACGATAGTATCCCCGCGGAGCAGCTCCGCGCGCGCTCCGGTCGATAGTCGGACCTTCGGGAAGACGCGCGCGCCCCGGAGGCGGCGGCGGCGGCGGGCTTTCGGTCCTTTTTTCTTTTTTTTCTTTTTTTTTCTTTTTCGCCTGTCTCTGCCTCTCTCGGGAGGGGGCGCGGTATTGAATAGAAATTTAATTGGATCGATCGATCGGGCTTTTTGCGCCGAGCCGTAAGAAACGCCTCTCTCTCTCTCTCTCCCCGCGCCGACGAGTCTCTCTTCTAGCCGACTTTTACGGCGCTGATTCAATTAGGTTTCGCGCGCGCACCTCGGAGATGCGAGGCCGGGGCATTAGAGTGCCACTATTTATGACGCTCGTTTTTAAGGGAGGGAATTATCGCGCGCCCGCCGAGAGCGGCGGCTTTGAAAAACTGCCTCGCGGCCCCGAGAGCTTCATGAATATACATTGCTACATCTAAATGCTGGTAATTTCGTTTGTTATGGTTGTTTTTTTTGCCTGCGTACGGCGACCACTGGAGACTAGTCGGCGGTGGAGATAGTCGATTAGCTCTTTATTTGAAAAGTAAATTGGATTTTTGAAGGAATAAAAGCAGTAAAAGATGGTATATACCGTTGTTGAACGATTTAGGAGGCAGATAAAAAAAAAAGTGTTCGGTTTGCGCAACGAGAATGAAACGCGACGCTTTAACGGCTTATTACGCGGCGTTTTCTCTGGCCTTTTCATCGAAAGCATTGAATGGCCGCGAGCGCGACACTAATTACATTCATCTACTTTCCATTAATAAAGCAGCGCGCCGAGAGCGGCGTTTTATCTTCCCAGAGCGGAGGAAACGTACACATAATGCGCAAACAAACGAGGCGCTGTTCCCTCAGCCTCTCTCCCTCTCTTTTGCTCGCTCGTATAATCGCGCGCTTATTCAATAAGGAAACGACGCGAATTTCTCCGTCGGCGACAAGCGTTCGATTGTGCCGCTCGCTCGAATTTTCCGGACGAGCGGAATCGCTCGCAGCTCGAAAAATCAGCGGGGCTTTCGCTTTCGCGTCGCGGGAGGAGGCCCCTATGGAAAAAGTATCTTCTCGATAGTCCGCCTCTCGTATATAGAGATCGGGCCATCCCCAAGTTTCCGTCCGACGTCCGACGGGGACGAGGAACATTTTTCTATATAGCGTCGCTGACGAGTGTAAGTTTCTCGCGCGGCGGCCTACTTGAGAAGTAGTCGGCTGATTCACTCCGGGGGAAAGAACAAACGAGCTTTCAATTTATTTTTATGGCGCTGCGCTCCGTGATTAATCGGTTCGGGAGTTTGGCCCGACGGCGCGCTTTTTTTTACGAGAGACAAGTGTTTTAAAGAACGGCCAGAGGGACGGGCTCTCGGTGTGGTGTTGTGCCGCACTGGGCTGCGTTTGATGCTCGGAATTTTTAAAGGCGCGACAAGTTATGCCTTCAGGCGTAAAAAATTATTGTCTTCGATAAAATTAAAAGTAACGCGCTCGGGCGCATAATGTGTATCGGTTTTCTGAGCACGTTGTAAATTTGAGTAAATGCTGCGGGAATCAATTTCAAGAGTTCGCGTGCAATAACGAGTTGGCTTGAAAAAAAATCGAAGAATTTCAGTGGAATCCACTCATGGAAGTTGATAAACTAAACAGCGCCAAGTGTCAAAAACATCTTGGGAATAATTTTAAGAGTCATGATTATCCTACGTAAAATAGAGTCGACTATCAACTACAAAATAGTTGGAAGCAGTTGAACAAAAACCGCTTATCTCCAATTAAATCCAAGAACATCTCCAATCCCCGTCCGAAGCACCGCCGTAAACCATAAACGAAGCAAAAACGGTCGCGGTCCACATAATATCCGGCTCGCGGAATAAATCGCAGGTCGGCCGTACTCGCATTAATTTCCCAATCGGCTCGGGTAAAAACGTCTTGGCGCTTTTACGGCCCTTGTCGTCGCTCGGTGTGCGCGTCTAGTCGACTCGGGGGCATCCGGGTCAAGTGGCTATGAATATACTCGCGGCGATATTTCGCGCCACCCGCTGCTCTCTCTCCTCTCCGCGCGCAGCGCGCGCTTAGAAATTCCGATGGAGGCGCCAAAGAGATAAATAACGGCCCTTTCGACGTCAATTTTTCACCGCGGGACTTTACCGTTGCGCGCCGGAATTTATCGCGCGCTGAATCCGCGAGCGGAGAAAAGCTCCGCGCTGATTGAGATCGGAGCTGGATCCTCTCGGGTGGCGAGCCGCTTTTCCCCGGGAGTCGATGGTTTATTTCGGTGCTGCCGCGGCGGCGGCGGCGGTGGCTGCTGCGCTTATGTAAGCAATTAGAGAAACGATAGCATCGCGTGTCAATTACGCCGATTAAGTGTGCCGCTACTGATATTTACGGCTTTGACGTTTCGATTAAACATGATTTTATGCCGGTATGCAAATTAGTTCTATTCTGATATGTCGATGATCTGGTTACTTATCTCTTCAGCGGGATAGATCGAGTTCAGGTGCGAACTTTTACGTGTTGTCGAATCAAATGATTAAAATAACGCCGCCTATTATATACAAATTGCGGTGAAACGAAAATATCTAAATTCTTGTTTAAAGCAAAGATTTGCTCTCGGAATCGAGGCATTAAAAGTAGCGGATTGCAACCCCAACGATTCCCGTGGAAAAAGCCATCAGAGGGAGCATCGTTCTCGTGTAACGAGAGCCTCAATTAAAGAATTTCAGCGGGGCGGAGAGCAGCGAGGAGCAACAAAAAAAAAAAAAGAAAAAAAAAATCGCTCGAAATATCGACGTGCCTGACGCCCCGGAAAAATGAAAATCGTGCACAGGGGCCAGCCAATTAACGGAAACGAGAGCCCATAACGCGAGCGCTTTTTCCGCTGATCGAAACGCCCGGAAAAAGGTTTTCGCGCTCGCTGACCCAGATATTCCCCTCTCCGGTCTTGGGCGGCAAAAAACAAAAAAAAAAAAAATCATCGAAAACGCAGAGCGGCTTTGATTTTTCCCGACGATTGTCGTCCGCTTCCTCGTTAGTTTTGCGCGCGGGAGGGAAATACCCGCCTCCTTCGCTTTGTGGCGCGATAAATTCTGACGAGCGAGCGTCGAGTCGGGGGAGAACTCGTTTCCAGGTCTGCTCCGCCGCGGCCGTGGTTGTATTTATGCGAACGTCATTCGGACGAGAGACGATCTTTAACTTCTGCCGATCATTGAGGCTCGACAGATGCTTGGGATGGTTACGGGGTATCGTTTATCGTGGCAGACGAAAGTGAGCAGGCCGAAATCGACAAGGTGAATTGCCTTGTAGGCTGAATTTTAATTTTAAAATTTAAATATTTACGCGCAATGTTTTCACTCGAGTCCAATATAAAGTTCAATTTATTTCTCCCAAAAGCCAATCCAGCCTATATAAAACAAACTGGCAGCCCGAAAAGATTCGGCGGGGAGCAGATGGCAGTAGGAAGGGAAGGTACAAACTCGCGAAGGCGACTGATTTTCCAAGCCCGTGTCTCCAGCCAAGTGGAAAAGCGGAACGTGGCGGCCGGATGCGGGAGGGGAGGCAGGAGGAGCTCGTATAACTTTTCGGTCCTCGCGCTAAATCAAAATTGCGGACGTGTTTAGTCTGAGGGCGACTTTTTTTCGGAAGCCGATAGTCGTCCGCGTTAAGTGCATATCCGCCTCGCTTCGCGAACTGGAACGCGATGCGCCGTCGGTTTATGCTCGCGGTCTCTCGAGGCGATGGATGTAAAAGGGGCGAGCTCTCGCTGCTCTTTTCATCGGTATTCGGCATTTACTTTTCGGGGATAAAAGTGTCTTGATGCGCTATTTGGGACGTGCTTTGATCTTTCTTCGACAATATTTGTATCTGAAGAGATTTTGCGCTTTCAACTTTTGGCAAAAGCGTTCTAGGAATAGAATGCGTTGTTATTGTGCAAGCCGATGCAAAGCCATTTTTTATTACTGATAATCAATTGTAAATACACACAGTGAATTATTTCGACAAATGCAATAATTCACTATCGATCCGATTCAATAGTTTCCCAATAAAGATGCAAAATGTTGAAAATTTTTCGAATCTCAAAAAATGACTTAATTTTTTTAAATACGAGTGTCTTGTGTAAAAAAAATAAAAAGCATAATAAAACGAGTGTAAGTCACTAGGATCTGATATGAGGTGCCAAACCAAAATCAATGATCAACCACGGTTTCTAATTGCTAAAAATGGAATTTTATTTAAAAGAAAGTGAAACCGCGTCGAATTCGCGTCGCTCTGCGCAAACGATCGGCGCTGCGCATGAGAAACGGCACGGACTTATAGATTGACTTTCGAGTAAGAGCTGCAGGATTGCACGGCATTTGAAACTATTGACTATCCGCGCGATAAGTAAACATTTCAAAAGATACCGAAGAATTCCTTAACGCGCGCAATCGGCTCGGTTGCGCCTATAAATAACGCGTATATTTCCACAATTTAAATGGCCAAAGTGGCGTTTAACGCAAACACTTGTCGAGCGACTCTCGAGCGGACCTCATATCTTGCGCGAAATAAACGAAAGCTCAGCCGAGGTAGCCCCGTATACCTGTCTAGCTCGGGGCAATTAGGCGCTCGCAATCTGGTAATTTACCAATTAACCAGCGCGCGAGAGATCGCCTCTCGCAGATAAATAAAGCCGTTGGCCGCGCGGGTCGAACTCTTGCGCAAGCCTCGCTATTAATTAGCGGCGCTATGCCTCCTTGTCGCTACCTGTTAAAAAGTGTCTTCGGCTCTCTTTTTTTTTCTTTATTTATATTTCACGAGGTATCGATTTATATATCTTTCCGCGCTCCGGGTCCCCCCCCCTCCGGGGGGTTTCCGCGTCGTTATCGCCGCGCAACCAGTTCGCAGAGAGACGCACAAAAGTCACTCCCCGCGCCGCTGGATTAATTGCTGGAAAGTATAGGGAGTTTATCTCCCCGTCGCCGTGTCCCTTCGAGTTTTGTTATTTCGCGCACGAGGAGAGAGAGACGCCGACTGGTTAGCTCGAAATCTCTCTCTCTCTCCTTTTTTCGCTCTTCTCTTTTGTAAGCTCCGCCGTGGCGGATTCAATTAATCAAGAGCAGTGCGAAGGCTGCGCCGCGCGAGTTCATCTTCCTCCTCGTCGGGCTCTTTTTGTTTCTGTACTTTCATTTTTGCAGCCGCGTCGCCCGGCCGAAATTAATTATTGCTGAAGTTTGACAGTGCCGCGGAGCCGGGGAACAGTCGGAACCGCGCATTAATTACTTCGATGACGTACAACTTTTTGACGAGAGATAGCTGAAAGGGAGATTCTTTTTCCAGCAATTTCGCCCGGCCCTTTTTTTTTCTCTCTCTTCTCTTTATCGGGCATGAATGTCGATTATTTTTGGACTTGGCTGTCGGTGCCGTGGAATCAAACAATTCATCAGCTCTTGACGGCACGTTGCGCATTGCAATCTCAATCTCGACGGTTTCATCGGCTCAAAAAATCCGGTTACCTCCCTCTCTCTCTCAGTAAGTTTCGCTTAACGCTCTTTACCTTGCTGTGCAAATTTTTTCGTGTTTCGCGTTTTCGCCGCCTCTTTCAGTGATTTAACTCTGCCGTTCTTATGGTATCTTCCGGGAAAGATCGGGTTTCTGTAATTCTTTTTGCTGAATTGCCATGCCCTTTTACTTTCTGCCAGCCGAGTCAACGAGCTAATCGTAATTGAGCAACGAAAGCGCAAAGAACGTTGACGAGAGGCGTAAGCTTCGCGATGCAGTAAATGTGCTTTAGCGATGCGATCGCAGAAATCTCCAGTGCACATTTGCATAAACTTGCACTTGACACCGTTGCGAATAACAGCCTCTTATCTCGCCGGTGTGATCGCCTGATGCGTCTGGCCGAAAATCTTGGTACTCGATCGCAGGCAAGCTTTGGGAAGCAAGCAAGATTACACTTCCTTGTAGCCAAACATTCGACGTTAAACCGCTTCTAACGCCTTTGCTTCTCACCGACAGAATTTTCGTTTTCTCGAACCCCTAGGCGCAGTAGAGGAAATTATGACTCCATTTTAAGAAACCTTCCCTCTAAATCTGAATAAGCGAAAAATGTACTTATTTCATAAGTGAAAAATACTCTAACTAAAAAATAAGTGAAATGTAACGTATTTTCACCTTTATAGTTATAAGTGAATTTATACTTATTGAATAAGTGGTTGATGCATGATGCGCGCAATCTATCGAAAGTGTTTCTGAGAGCGGCCGCCAGGTGGTGCAGCGGCGCATCGAGCACTCTCGCGGAAAAACTAGCACGCTGAAAGTATTTAAGCGCAGCCCTGAAGATCGAAATTCAAGATCGCTCCGACGATTCTTCACTTCTGCAGCTATATTAAGCAATATCCGTAGTGATAAATACTTTTATTTGTTGTAAAATAAGCCTCTTTATGTATTATCTATTGTGCTTCAGTATTAAGTAAAAATATTGACTTATTCAATAAGTGACTATTCACTTATTACACGTGGAAGGCTTTTGTCATAGCGAATAAGTGCATATACACTTTAAATAAGTGAATTTTCACTTATTCTACTTTAGAGAGTTCTCCCTCGGAGAGACGCGGGGTGCACACTTTGCGCACAAATATCGTAAATATTGAAGCTCGAAATCAAGTAGGGCTCTATAACGGAAAAGTAACGAGAGCCCGGGGGGTAAATAAGCCCGCACGAAAAGCGTTTCGCGCTTCACGTGGGGTTCGCGAGGGGCTAAAAAGGGGGGAAGAAAAAGCGGAGGGCCGTAGCGTGTGCGGGAAGCCCCGCTCCTGTAAACAGTCTCGGGGTATTGGTTACCGGCGGCCTGGCGCGCGTAACACGATGTATAACCGAACGTGATTTCTCGCGGCGCGGCGCGCTGAAAGCGCCGGACGCGCGCTGCACTTTTGCGCTGTCCCCCCTCTCCCTCCCGCTTATTTGTTCCGAGTCGCTGTCTTTTTTTTTTTTCACCTCCCCAAGTAAGCTTGCATGTTCCGCGCGCTCGTTTCGACGCTGCGCTTTTGCAGATGAGGCTCGATTGCGAAACTTTCGAACGATTCCTGGCGTCCTTTTATCTTTTCAATGGAATTAGGAGCGAAGAATTTTCGAAGTAGGTCTATCGCCTTAATTCTCGCTGCTCCTTAGCTCGGATTTGACGAGGTTCCAAGAATGGAGTCGCGTCGCGTTTAAAACAATGTTCGCGAGGATTTCTCTCGAGAACATTATATTTGGTAGAGGAGGTAGAAAAGTTGGAGGTAGAAATTTTTGTCGCGCCGAGTAGATTTAGAGGAGAGGAATTTCGTTATTTTTTAGTCTAACGGACTTTGTATCGCAGACCACTTTGCAATAATGGACAGAACTTCGCGAACTATCGACTCGGACAAAAGGCTGCCTCGGCAGCGAGTTCGGAAACTTTTTAAAGAAGAGCCCCGGCTCGAGTTCGACTCGTGATTAATCTCCCAAAGTCCGAAAATAGAAAATTACGAAACTCCCTCGCTTCTCTCTCGCGCTCGGAGATGGAGTGAAAATCGATTAAAAAGGGTGAAAATCCGCAGCGCGAGGGAACGAAAATGTTTGCCGGTCTCCACAAAGGCTCTCTCTATTTGTAAGACGAAAAAGACGATTTTCTCCCGCGGCCGGATATCGTTCTCGCGCCTCGCAAACATCCTGAAATCGTATAAAGAGAGGCGCCTCGCGTACTTGCGCGCCTCGCTCTTTCTTCTTCCTCGCAATGTTTGCAAGACATCTCAAGCGGCGCTCGAGGAGCAAATCCTCGGCTGCTAAGTCCGCCCTCGAATTCGTGGAATCTTGCCGTTTCGTTTCCCCCCGCCTCTCTCCCCCTCTCTATTTCGCACCTGCGCGAGCGCGAGGAACACAAATTCAATATTTTCACCGGAGCGGACGCGATTTCGATTTCGCGTAAGCCGTGTTTTTCCATTGTCGGCGATCGCCGCAAAACTTGTAACGCACGAAGAGAGATTAATTTTATAATCTCGAAGGAACGGAAAACGATTAAGAGACGATCAAAATTTAGCCCCGTAATCTTTCTCTCCCCGGGTAGAAATTACACTCGAGCCACGGCCGAGGCAGTTAACCGCCTCGTCTCCGAACTCGCGAAATTACGAAAATTCGCTCGCGGCCCCCCCTGAAATTACGAGCTCGCTCGCCTGCGAAGCTCACCGCCTCGCAGATGACTCCCGCGCGGCGGAGAGCGGTAGGCGCTTTTGACGGCATCGCGCGCATCGGATCGGGGCTGCTGGCCGCTCGTTTGCGCAGGGTAAACAGTGCCGGCTGCGGCACGTGGCACAACCCGCCTCGCGACCTGCATCGATTACCGTACGACGACTCGTGCTGCAGCACTGCTCGGCGAGCGGCCGGGAGATTGACTTTTATCGGGGCTCGAGAACTGGGCTTGATTTGACGTAAGAGTGATTCGCCGCGATGAGGAGCGAATGTTTGACGATGGGGATATCGGCGATTGTTTGGACGTGGAAGGGGATAGCTTGAGATCGTTGATAGGTTTTCAACTTTTGTATTAGAAAACGGACATTAGTCTGGCGACTGCTTTCATTATAAAAAGCACAAGGATTCGTTATTATGCGTTAATATTGAATGGGAAATGCGTGCGATGGAGCAATGTTTTGTTTGCGTTATATTTTATTTAGAACGTTCATTGAAAAAATCGAGAGCGTTGCTCTCCGCGCGCGTAAATTATTACCAGCAATTGCAGACCCACTCACCTACATAGCTCATGTAATAATTAATAGATTTCTTATGCCCGCGAGCGAGGCACTTTGGCTTTGGCCTGAGCAATCGCACTTATATTTTAGAGTAAACTCGAGAATAGCACATTATTACAAAAGGTAAGCGCTGCTAATTTATGTGCATGAGAACGATCAATTTTTATCTCCCGCAATAACGTTTTCCCGACTTCAATAAAGCAATAAATCCCATGACAAGCCCGGGTAATAATTACGAAACAAGGTTTTTTCAGCGGCTGCTTTTTTTTTTGTTCAGCCGCGGAGCTCTCCCAAAGCCCGTCGGGAGGAAAGCCATTTGATAACCGGCTGAAAGGCTCGGGCTGCAGAAGTTTTTGTCGCGTGGAAGGAAGTCGATGCCTGGGCGAAAACGGGAAAAAAAAGGGGGCCGGCAAAACTCCCGGAGGGCGCTCTCATTGTTTCCCTCTCGCGGAAACTCCTCGTTTTCGGTCCATCGATTCGAACTTTGACATTGGCCAGGCGGAGAGAGAGGCGCGCACAGCGGCGGCGGCGGCGGCAGCGTCGGGCAGAAGTTCGCGCGAGAGAGAGAGAGCCGCGCACTCGTAGCTATATATATCTGGGTCATCGATTTTCCGGGCCGCTTATTTGCGCATTGCAATATATGATTAGATGCCCGGCCTAATAACGAGCCGAGCCGCTTTTTGGGGCCAGAGGAAGTGCAGTCGGAAAATTGAGGCTACAGTCGAGAGCGGCTCTCTCTCTCTCTCCCTCTGCAAAGCTTTGACGTGCGCCGGCCTCGCCGAAATTCTCCAACGATAACGATATCATTTTAGTGGACTAACACTTTCCGAGAGTGCATTCGATCGATCGATTTTGCCGATTAATTATTCAAAAGGGGGCCAATTCTCCTCCCCAGAAGTATAAAATCGCGCGAAACTTTGGGGGGGCAGCGGAAAGTATTCGCCGAGTATTCGCCGGGCGATGGCCGGCTTAAATTTCCGGGGAAATGTTTACCATTGCATTCTGTCGGGGGGCATACCTATCTCCTCTCTTCCGTCCGTTTTTTGCATACTTTGTATATCTCATTGAAAACTAACGCGCCCCGGCGCGAGTTTTAAAACAAATATTTCCTGCATAGCCGAGATAATTAAAATCCGGCCGCCCGTCCCGAGGAGGAATTTCCCATTACAAAAACAAAAGGCCCCATCTCCGTATATACCACTTCCAGTTTTCTAATCCCCTCGGAGCCCGCGAAAGCGGCAATTAAAGGGCTTTCGCGGCCCGAAACAATGGCCCGCAGGGGTGTCCCTTCCGCGCGGTCCCCCGAAATCAATTGCTCTCCCTCGGGCGAAAAGTGGAGCGAAACGCGGGCGGGCCGTTTAAAAGCGGCGATCCATTCCCACGGAAGTGGCGGGCAGCGCCAAGTCCCCGCGAGACGCGCCTACGATTCGCGAAATAATTGATCCGACGTGGGATCGCAGGTTGAGAACCGCGCGCTCTCTCTCTCTCTCTCTCTCTCTCTCTCTCTCCGCTCGACGCATTCAAAGGTGCAACCCTTTCATTAGCGTGTAGGCCACGCGCGCGCTTCCATTATACGCGCCTCCGACAAAACATCTGATTCCATTGTCGGCCCGGCCGAGAGAGAGAGAGAGAGAGAGAGGGAACAATGACTCTCGCGGAGTCCCTCTGTTTCTCTGTCTCTCCGCAAGCGCCCCGAGTCCTGCGCCGCGCGGCGTGTCGGCCCCGCTATACGCTCGCCGGCGGTGCTCCATTTTCGATTATTATTCGCGAAGTGCCCGTGAAATTGGCAAATCGGCCGCGACCGATTCGGGCTCCCTGCGGTCTCGGGGCGCGCGGGTTACCGCCGTCTTTTCCTAATTAGCTGTGTGCGGGCTCTCCGATTGTTACTCGCCTCGAACGACACCTCTGCTCACCGCCGCCGGCGGAGAGTGCCGGCAGTGCTTTGGAACTGTTGTTACGTCGGTACGTTGAGTCGTTATTGCTGATAAGCTGTAAATTAAATTTTACGACTCTACAAAATGAATCCGTCAATGCGTCGCATTGGACTTTGTAATTCGGCACAAAGGAATCGAGGAGGAATGGCAGATTAGGAATAAACCGGCGCAAACGAGATTAAATTAAAAACGAGCCGATAATTGGGAAATGAAAAAAAAAAAAAGAAAGAGGTGCGAAAAATTTCTATAACCAGAATAGCCACGGCGACAATGGCTGGCAAAGCGCTGCAGCCGTCGGCTGCGAAAATCGGGGGAAAAGAACGCAAAAGATTTCGGGGGATGGCACACACGAAAATAAAGCGTATTTTCGGAAGAGGGCGCAGCTTTGTAAAGGCGGAGTGAGTCGCCGCGCGGCACGTGTTCCACTTTTTTTTCTCTCTCTCTCTCTCTCCGCGAGAGGAGCCGCGTTGTACGCGGCGTTGTAGCGCGAGTTTACAAACAGGAGTAGCACGCGGTTATTAGAATACGAATGGGCCGGCCGGGGCGAAGGGCTTTGACATTAGACAATGATCGCCGCAATGCGCCCCGACTCGTTTCTCGCCGCGGCCCTCTTCTCTCCGCGCTCCCTTTTCATCTTTTTCTCGTTTCACGCGAAACTGGATTTTCGGCGTTAGAAACCAGGTCTGCCTGAGCTGGGAACTTTTTTTCTTTTTTTTTTTCTAAATACTTCGTGTTTACGTTTCTCTCCGGATATACATCGCGTCGCTCGTTTTCTAAACTTTTCTCGGGCGAAAATGCCCGCGGCGACGGGAAAATCGGTTAAAGGGGCCGATTATCGGCTCGCGACTCGGGGAAGCGGCGGCGGCGGACGAAGAAAAGCGCGGAGAAAACGGATGCATTAAAATTAAAGGCTCCCGACACGTTGCAATTAACTCGAACGCAAGCGCGCTCACATGTACTGAAAGCGTGCTCTCGAGTGGCACTTTCGGAACTGCTGCCGGTGCTCTCTGCTTGAGCGAGGGAGACGGAGAGAGGGAGAGAACGAACGAGCACCTCTTCAAGCGGAACTGGGAAAAGGATGCGCGCGGCGCTATTTGTATTTAACAAATTTATTAACCGTAAATAAGTGAGCCGAGGCAAGTGCTGTGCGCGCCGAGTTTTAGATTTATTTGCTTAGATTGCTGCTCGAGAGTTCTTCGAGCGTTCGTAAATGTCACGGGCTACGTATTTTTTAAAGGACTTTGTTCCGAATGCAGCCTCGGCTACCGAAATGACATGTGTTTCTTCAAATATTTCACGCAGTGACGTTGGGAAAACTCGATTGAAAATCTATCTAAACTCGAATCCAAGCGCTAATCACCAATTAAAATGACAAGCCTCTATTAAAAATCGAGTCTTATTCCACCTTCCAACGTCAACTTCGACTCTCGCAAAGTCACTAGCAAACCCTAAGCCTTTTAAGCGAAGGAGGCTCGAGAGGCCGCGGCTAAACTGCAAACGCATCTCGGCGCGTGCCGCGAGACAAAGGGAGACTACATTCCTGCCTCTCCCTCCCGGAAAAGAAGATAGCGATTCCCAATGACGAGAGAGAGAGAGAGCGGCCGCAAAGCGGCTCGGGAGCGCCGCTTTAAGAATTATACTTGCGTGGATCGAGAGAGAAAGAAAGAGAGCCGCCTTTTATCGCCGGCGGGGAGCACTTGTCAGGCGATGTACTTCCGACAGGGGCAGCTGACTGGAAATAGAAACTGTCCTAGACGCCGGACGGGAGCTGCTCTCTCTTTGCTCTTGGATCGCTTTTCAGCGATCTGATTAGGAGCGCTTAGAAGTTTGCGCCGCCCGTCGCGTTTCGCGCGATGTTTTCTCAATTTATCCGCGTCGATCGAGCACAGTTTACGCAAACGCAAAGAGTTCCGAAAATAAATTTCATTTATTTACGGACCGTAAATCAATTGCGCTTGAAAAAATGCGGCTACCGGTCGAGAGAGAGAGAGAGAGAGTTTACAGAGGCTCTCGCAGTTAACGAATTACAAACACGGAGCTTCGCAAAACTCGTAATAAAGTGTTTCCGAGACTTTCAAGACTCCTCCGGCGTTTGCGTAATTGAAGGTCGTGTAAATATCATTTCTGCGCGTAAGCTACTGAAAAATGTAAAAACAAGCGAGTCTGGGAAAAGGGTACCTGTGTATTTTACCCCGGACGAAAAAAAATAGACATCTCCCCGGGAGAGTGCCTCCGAGTTTAGCCGAAGGCTCTTTCAAGATCGCGACTGCGCTCTCTTCCATCGGAGGCGGCAGCTGACTTTTATTCTCGAGCAAAATAAAGAATCGATCCGAAGTCGAGGCGATAATTTCCCGCAGAATTCCCGTCGAATATCAAAGGTTAACAGAAATCGACGTTTAACCGATTATTAAATTTCACTTGGAAATATTATTCCCGAATTCCGTTTAGCTCCTCTCGCGGATCGATAATCCGATAAACGATTCCTTTTAGCTTACGGGATTACCAGCGCAATCGGAAGGTCCACTTCCGCGTAAAATAATCGCTCGTTTTAATCCCCTTAACCTTCCGTTCTCTCGCGTACGCTTCTCCCCCTCCCCCACGAAGCCCGAGAGGGAAAACAGGAAACAAAGCGTCGAGAGAGCACAAAACCCCGGAGAGATCTTTGAGGGAAAAACGTGCGCCGCCTTTCCCAGGCGGTTTTTCGCGGCGAGGACCGGCGGTGACAAAAAAAAAAAAGCGCGCAGGAATTTCTAATAGCCGCCGCCGCCCTTCGGCAGCGGTCGAGGGAGGATTAGCCGTCGCTCGCCGCTAATTTCGAGAGATTTTCGTGAGCCGCGCCGAGAGAGAGAGAGAGAGAGAGACAGCAGACGGACGCCTTCGCCGCTTTGCATTTTCCGCTCGTCTTATTCGCGAGATCGACCGGCTAACAATAGACGACGGAGGAGGAGCAGCAGACGGCGAGACTCGCCGCGTACGTGCGCCGTTTGGGAATTCGTATTCGAATTGACAGGCGGTCGGGGCGATCTCGCTGCATTCGAGAAGGCGTTTGCCCGTGTAACTGGACTCTGTGTGTCCCGGGGAATTCGTGTAGCAGGCACACTGCGGGAACACCTCCTCTCGCGAAAAGCCGGCTTTCGAATTCGACGCATGGCTGCGCGCCTCTTTTATTTGGCCAACGGGAGCTTCCCTCCTATTTTCATGCGATTCCTCGCGCGAACAGCCGCGTTTTGCTTCGAATTTACTTTTCAGTGCAGTTGTCCGAGCTGACGATTTTCAAGGGCTTCGTCGCAATGCGAGGTATCGAATTGACTTTTTTGAAAAAATTTTACAGTTGATTGTGAAATGTATGAAATGTATGTTTGTAATCAGTACATGCCGAAAGCGTCTTAGATCTGCTTTCGCCCCGAATTTAAGATCACCTGTCATCGGCTTGTAAGCGTTTCCACTTGTACAAGCCGATAAAAGTGCATTCACACGCGCCCCAAAAATAGCCCCCTCTAAAAATACAACGATTGTTCGCGCTATAAACAGAGACGGCGTGTGCATCTTATTCAAAACGACGAGCAAAAGCGGAATTAATCGGCCGCGCGAATAAATACATAAAATCGCAGAAAGAAGAGACGGTGGAAATGTTGTCCCGCGTCGTAATGACTCTCGAGGGACAAAACTCTCTGCCCCTTCCGCTCTCGAAGGCACTCTTAAAGACAAGAGGCATTCCAGGCGGGGAAGGAGCCGCGGCGCGCATTCGTTTAAATCTATTTATCCAGGCGGGCAGCCGCGGCGACTGTCAACGCCCGGGAATTGAAATGCGTACGTATACGTGTGTGTGTATATCCGGAGGCGAGCGAGAGGCTTTTCTAATGCCGGTCGGCGCAGGAAAACGGCTTTTCCGGATGCGCACGCATCCAATCGAACGACGCGTAACGGGCCGCCGAGCGTTAATTCACTTTTTCCGCTCCTCTGCGCGCGCGCCGATCGTTACCGGAGATATACCTGCCGCGGCTTCTCGCTTCGCGGTGAGCTTCTTTCATGTGGCCGCGCGAGGCTCGCAACCGATTTTCGAGGCCTTTTCCCCCGGACGAGCGGCGAGAAAATGCTCGATGGAGTCGTTGGGCTTTTTTTTGGAGAGTTTAGGAGCCGTTTTAATGGAGCATCGATCACTTTAATGAGAATTCGAAAAATAAAGGAACGGGTTGGAGTCTTGGTAAAACGAAATTATCGTTTTTCAGCTATCTCGTTGGGATACGGATTAAGTTTTAAGGCTTAGATTTTGTCTTCAGATAAGAAAAATGTTCCACATAATAAAACGTTATAGCCACTCTCTCTCTCACGAATGATCTCATCGAATACCTGAGTTAAATGACCTTTGATGTAAGACACGACAGAAGCAATAAAGCGACTTATTAATCTTCAGAAAACTTATTCCCAAGTGGCGTACAAAACGAGCCCCATTAATTTCCCCCGCACCAAAAAATAAACGTACAAAACCCACCGTCCCCGACGACTCGACGTAAGCGCAACGCGCACCTTTGAGTTTTTCATCTGGAAAAACCGTCGATGTCGCCGCTCGAAGCCGGGAGCCGCGGCGTGGGCGTCGATTCGCACCTGCTACGCGTGTCCGCGATCGCGACACGCGCGCACTGCTCCCCGGGGGCCCTAATGCGTTAGCAGCGGCGCGCGAGATTGAGATTTCTCCGGCCGATAGGCGCCGGGAATTTATTAACGGGCCGGCTGCGTCTTTCGAGAGCCGAGCTCTCCACGGGCATTTATGTATTTATGCGCGCGCGAGGCGACGAGCGTTCTGATTTTTTTTTTTTTCTTTCTGCTCTCTTGCGAAAGTCACGGCGATCGGTCGAGCGGCGGCTTTTTGCCTCCGCGGCTTAGGAGTCGTCTCGAGCGACGTGACGATTGGGAGCGCGATTTTCACTCCGCGACTGGAAAAACCGGGGCGGCTTTGGGAAGTTTCTTGGGGCGAAGAGGCGGAGGCTATGTCGATTTTTGTATTTTATTTTATTTCGAAATTGGCGATTAATTTTATGCTGAAGTTCCGATGATGTTGGAATTCGAATAAAAGCTGAAGAAAAATAATTTTTCGAGAAACATTGTGTAAGAAGAAGCAAGGTTCGCGCCGCCGCCTGACGTTTATGCCTCCAATTAAGCGGGATTTTTATTCGCGACTCCAACACACTGTTCTCCAAAAATAATTGAAGATGAAAAGAGCTAATTTAACGCGCGTATAAAAATTCAGCCATCTCGTTATCGCGCGCTTTTTCACGTATAATAATGAAAAGATATTCTATTTTCGAAGCGGCAAGGTAAGAGGGAGATGCTCCGAGTGTATTTTTATTCTCAATTACCCGGCGCTCGGTGACAGTAATGAGAGAGCGAGAAAAAGATCGAGGTGGGGGAAAAAGAGAGCGGGAGAGAGAGAGAGAGAGAGAGAGTGTCGCCTGAATGGATCTTTGTGCGTGAGCTATGTGTTGAGAACAACGTCGTTAAAACGCGACGGCCCTTTTTCAGCAAATATTTCCAAGTGAACCTGCTGCAGTAATCCGATTAAAATATTCGCCTCGAAGTAACCTATTTTCGACTGAAAGGCGGGTTGACGAAAAAATCCCAGCAGCTATCTAGCCGGTGGGAATTTCTCTCGGAACTGTATTGCACTGGTTTTAATTGTTTATTGCTCGCGCACTTCCGCGCACAACTCTTGTGTAACGCGGCGTCGCAAACGAATCTCCTAATGATATCGATACGCAGAAAGACCGCGATTATGCGTATCGCCAATGGTGTTAAAACCAATTAACCTCTTCCCAGAAATAAGATATTTTCATTCGTTTCCTTTGCAGAGATGTCGGTTTTGTAAATTGCGACGGAAAATTGAAAGAACTAACGGCTAATTGGTTTCTTTTGAAGAGAAAAGAATCAATTGTGACACTCTTATCAGAGAGAGGTAAAATACGATCTCGGCTGAAAAATCCAATTCACGTACACGACCTTAGACATGGGAAAACATTCACGACCCGATTAAACATTATCCATAAGTGACTCACGTTTCATTCCTGTCTCTAAAACATGTGACTTTCGTTATTATCACTTTTGCTCTCCGATAATTACCGTAACAGCGATTACGAGGCAGCATCGCTTGAAAACAAAATATCCTCCTCAGCTTTCGTCTTATCTCCGCGTGCATTATTATTATTCGCGGCGCGTTCGGATTTTAAAAGCACTCGGGGGTTTGCCCGCGAAGACGAGTTTGTGGAATCCTCGGTGAAATGACATCAGACTGGCGGCGAGGCGCTGGTAAGCTCCGTTTGTTTTGGAAAAAGCCTCGCTGCAATTGCGGGTGTTTATTGGTGAATGAAAGGGTATCTGACTCATGTAGGTTCCGACCCCAACTGGCTCGGCGTTTCGTACCAGCAGCTTTTCGATCCCGCTTCTAGTCGAGCAATTTATCGCTTTTAATAATGCGCCTCGGGCCTTTTCTCGCTCCGCCGAACGAGCAATAATTTGCCTTTTTTCATTGAGTTAATAGATTAGCGGACGGAAAGTATTATGACATATTTTTTGTTTTAAGAGGCGGCGCACGAAGGTCGAGACGTCTGTGAAGCGTAAGAATGCTTCTAAGAAAGTGTTGAATATGTAGATCATTGATATAATAAGTTACGAAACGTTGCCTCTGTTTATCGGAACGCGAGATGACACCGAGCATTTGAACCGTTTTAAAATTATTTAAAAAGTCACTCTCCGATGATTTCAAATATTCTTTAGAATATTATTAGACCGCAGTTGCGTTTTACAAGGTTTAAAAAAAAGTTAATTTTCTTTTTTTTTTTGGAACGATTATCTTTTAAAAGCGCTCAACCGATTCCGCGAACATTATCAATTTAAATTGCCGAGTTAATCGATCGAAATTCGTGTCTTATTTACACATTAATCATTGCTCGAGAAACTCCAAGAGGAAAAAACAACCGAGCTCATTCAGTTCCAGGCACCAGAGAAAACTCCAGCTCAGCCTTACATTCACACACCAACAAAACTCTCCCTCTCACTCTCCCTCAAACTCCTCCTAAACGCCAGAATCAGCCCCGGCATAAATTACCCGTCGCAGCCTCGGAAAATCAATCCCCCGGCGGCGGCGGCGGTCGCGCGCAAAAATTCGAAAAAGCCCCTTCCGCGCGTCCGGACGCTAATTAATACTTAGCGTCGCCCGTTCGATCGGCGTCGCTCGCGGACCGCGAAATTAAGCGCGGGGCTAATTAATCCGCGCGCCTGCGTATAATATATGCGTCTTACGCTTTGGTTACGCGTGAATACGAGCCTGACGGGGGAGGCGGCAGCAGCCCGCTAATTAATCCCCCGGCGAGATCGAGCGCCGGCCGAGAAGCCGATCGTTGTTGTTAGGCGGATTGCGTCGACGACGACGACGACGACCGAATCAGCCTGCCGCTCCGTCTCTCCCTTTTGTCGGCGACACACTGCCTCTTCCGCGCGGCGCTAATTAAAATGATATGCTTTTTTCTTTTTTTTAATCGAAAGCTTTATTAATCGACGCCGCGGCTCGTTAATTCGATAGCGCGAGCATTATCTGGCGTGTGGTTCCGTTTTTGAAAATTTAGCGAAGTCGCTCGGTAATTGACGAGTAGATATTGGGAGGAATTTTTAGTGGGAGGACGCTTGTTGACGGGTCAACGATGTTGCGTTAGTCGGTGATAAGTGTTGCGCGTTTTCTGGTGTCGGAAAATTCATTCATTCATTCGTGTTCTATTAGTTTCGGGAGATAAACTGACCTTTCGAAACGATTATCCGATGCTTCGGCGTCTAAGAGAAAAACTTGCATAAAGAAATTATCGCGCCAGTTGTTTACAACGATATCAAAGATTTTCCAAATAGGTCTTTTCGATATCCCCCGGCGTCAAAGCACTTTGTGCATCCTTCCGTAATTCTATTCCTCGCGGTGGAAAATATTTAAACGACCAGCAACACACTTAAAAAATCGAGAGAAGGCAGGAAAAAAATGAAAAAAATCCAACTTGGAGCCCTTACGGTTTGCAAGCCAACGGTGGCAGAGTCGATTTCGGCCGTCATGTCGGCTCCCCATATCACAGTAACACCACCGAAATAAACCGCCTCGTTCCCGGCGGCAAATAGTATACACAACGTTCCGCTACTCGGGCTGCGCCGCTCGGCGGCGGCTGTCGCTGCGACCTGCCAGCCGGATGACCATCGCGATACTGAGACTCCTCGCGCGCTCGCTCTCTTTTCACTGCTCGGGCTGCAGTCGCGCCGGCAGGGGGAGAGAGAGCACGTGGACCGTCGCCGCCGCCGCCGCCGCCGCCGCCGCCGCCGCTGGCTGTTAGACAGTCTGCTCGTCACGGTGCGGACGCCGCCGCCGCGCGAAAATGCAGGCGGCTCAGGTGAGGGTCTGGGTTTTTCGGCCGGCGGGGTAGGGGATTCCCGGAGCGGGGGTTTGTTGGCCCGGGCCGCTTTCGGAGGGAAATTCC
Source organism: Ormyrus pomaceus (assembly GCA_900474385.1). NCBI lineage: Eukaryota > Metazoa > Arthropoda > Insecta > Hymenoptera > Ormyridae > Ormyrus > Ormyrus pomaceus. The sequence continues at coordinate 25,833 of UCOM01000188.1, forward strand.
TTTGTTTGATTTTCGGCCTGTTTTCGGAACTGTCGTATATCGGGGGAGAATGGCTTTCTTGCGGTCGATTTATTGGTACGAGTGGTTTATGAGAGAATATTAGTTTTTGTTATTTTCAACGTTATTTTCGGTCGAATTTAACTTGTAATTTTGAATTTGAACCTCGTTAACTGTGACACCCGCATACGACATTCCGTAAATTCGAATTAGATTCCTCTCCCGCTTTGCAGCTGCTAATTCCGATATAATTTCATTAGAGTAATATTAGGTTTCTCATTTAATCCAACAGCATCAAACTATGCATTTAGATATAACATTTCCCGCTTACCGTTCCAATCTCCCAACTTTTAAAAGTCCCTCTCGAAACTCCAAAGTCCACTAACAATTAATCAAACGTTCGGGCCCAATAAACGAGAAAGTTGCCCGCTTGTCAAAATTCCGCCCTTTCATCCATCTCGTTAGCCCTTGACCAGCTAATCGGGCCGCCTTCTCTCTCCTCAAAGGGCAGAAAATTAGTGCAGCCAGTTAACCCAGGCGGCGCCGGAAAATATTCGACCTGCTGAATCGACGAAAATTGATCGCGGAGAAGCTTCTCTCTCTCGCGGATGCGCCCGAAAGCCGCTCCCTCGGCGGAGAGAGAATTTTCTGCGTACGAATGCGCCGAGTTAATTAGTTCGTTATATCTAATTAGGGAAAAAGGAAGCCGATCTCGACGAGACGCGAGCGAGTCGGCCTGGATTTCCGGCGCAAAACTCCCGGGGGGAAGAAAGCCTTTGCGTTCGGCTGCGCGTGAAATCTGAATCGCTTAGCGTAATTCAATTTTTGGACGGCGGCTCGGCGTTCGCCCGACGGAGAGGGAAATGCTTTTCCCCCCCTCTCGGCGCGCCGATGAATTTCATTTGAAATCTCTCTCTCTCTCTCTCTCGGCGCTCTAAAAAGGCGCATTACGTTCGCGCTCGCGATTTTCAAATTCTTAATTAACTAAAATTTTAAAGTCAAGCAGGTTTGGAGCCGCGCGAGCGGAATATCCATTATGCAAAGTCGCGCCGTAATAAAGACGTCGAAGCGGCGTGTATCGCTCGTAAAACTCGGCGACGCGCGTCCGCAAAAAACTGAATGCCAGAGCCAATTATCAGAAGGCGTTGTTCCCCAAAAATGCAAATCCCGCTCCTCTCTCCGACTTTTGTGCGCGCGGGATTCGGCAAAAAGTGTGCTCTCTGCCCCATCGGCGAGATTTATGCCCGCCTAACCTTTAAACCTTCTCGTTTTCTTTTTTTTTTTTTTTTGCTCATCTCGCCCAATTTACTCGCTATAAATCGTCGTTTACGCCTTTTCTCTGCACTCGCCGCGGGGCAGGTGCCGAGCCGATCGGATTATTAAAACGGCGGGCCCCCGAAAGGGCATATATATATTTTTTATGCCGGCGGCGAGCTCTTCGTTAACCCTTTGCCGCTTCCCTTTCTCTCTCTCTCTCGCGCGCATCAATCACGGCTGAAAAGGAGGCGCGGAGGAATCCGGGGAGCGCATCAAAGGAGACATCTCCTGTCGTTCGTTAAGGCGCGTAAAAATCGTGCGGGGAATGTAATCGGGCGGAAGGGTCCGCGTCGCCCGAAAATGACCGATGGCAGGGCCGAGATAAGCTACCTGCGCCCCTTGCGCGCCTCTTAATTTGTCTCTTCCTCCCCTCCCCCTCCCCCCGTTCCCGCCTCTTTTTTTCGGCTTCCTGCTAAGCCGCGTCGGCGGCGGTGGTTCGTCGGTTTTTTTTCCTCGTCGGGCCCCGCCGTCGATTCCTATTTTCGTTGACTCGATGTACGGAGAGGCGATGCGTATATGCCTCTAATTCTGTTTTTCGTCACTTTCACTTTGAGATACGAAAGAGCAACAGCCTCGGAGCCGAGAGAGAGACTGTTATTTTAATTCGTGATTTGTAAGCGAAGAAAAATATTGTGCGTGAATTATTTGACGCGTGTAAGTACTTTTTACACTCAAAGCCGAGGAAGAAAAGCGTCCCTTTGATTTATTGCTGCGCGTTATTTTGCCTCCGCTTTGAGTAAATCACCGAGAAAAAATTATGAAAACAGCGCTTACTAATACAGTCATTTTCTTTCAGTACACTCATTCCTAATGTATTAATTTTGAATGTTATATATTTATAAAGTAAAATTTTTCAGAAAAACGTACAACTTCTAGGTGTCCGTGATATTGTCAAGTGCTAATAAAAATATTATTATCGTATTTTGAAAACATGCTTTATCGCTCCAAGACTCTGATAACATCGGCCATCTATTCTCGTAGAAATATTATCGGCGCTTATCGCCTCTGTTCAAACCACCGGCAAGTTAGCATTTCGCACTTCTTCCCCGCGAAAGAAACTCGCTCGTTACTCGGGGCAAACATCGTTAAACCATCTACTCTATCTTCCTTAATTGCCGAGCATCGTCGACACGTGTCCTCGAAATTTTTCACGTCTGCCCCGGCATCTGGCATTCCGTTGCGCCGCAGCTGGGAGCAAATAATGCGTCCGTCCTATCTGTCCTTATCTTTATAATTCGACTACCTGTCGGCGCTAAACAGCAGCAGCGGCAGCTCGTAAAGAAGGGAAAAAGGCGGCTCGTAGCTCTCTCGGAATCTTGAGCGGTCCCTCTTGTCTCGAGTGGCCTCTCTCGATATTTGTGCTCTGCGCACGCGTCCCAATAAATGGAAGAGTTCCCTGTTACGAGAGCCGATCTCCCGTTGAGCGGCGGCGGCGGCGGCGCAATGCTCCGAAAGCGCAAAATCGAATTCGCCTAGAGCGAGGAATAAATGGGCTCGCGGTGCGGCGGGAGAGAGAGGGAAAAGAAGAGGCCGGACAAGATTTACGGCGGAGAAGGAAAAGACGAGAGAGAGAGAGAGAGCTGACCAACGTGTTTATTTATCGACGGGGGAGGACTGCCGGCTCTTAATTCATGCGTGCGTGGAGGGAGAAAGGGAGTGACTTTTCCCGGTACGCGCTGGAAAAAGGTCGTTGCTTTTCCCGAGCCTGGAAAGTTTATGTCGCGCGCTGAGCGTCAACGTCAATGGGATATAACGAGAAGGGAGGGAGTCAAGTAACAATACACGAAAAAGCACGAGTTTATTAAGTCATCTCGGTTCTGGTTTGATTCTCGGAATTCGTCGCTGCCGGATAAATAATGATTTTTGGGCCACAATGCGAGATTCGTGGTTGTTTATTTCTGCTGCGGAAACACTGGATTCCCCAGTGGGTTTTTCAGCGCTTTCAACTATTTAGCTCTTTGATCGATCGAGCATTTTAGCTTCGGCAATTTATTTTAACTAGAATCGCTTAAATTTAGAATGTTAAGAATTCAAGAGGAAGTTTTAACTTTTTGGTTTTTAAAATATTCTCATTACCGCACTCTAGCATTTACTATATTTGAAAATACTTTCAACAATTTTTAGACGCTTCTATAATACATTGTAAGCCAAAAGTTATTTTGCTACAACATATTTTCTACACAATGCATATTTCTGGGTCTATTCACGAATTTTTTAAAAAAAAAAAAAAAAAAAAAAAAAACAAAGGCACGATTTTGAATGCAATTTTCATTACTAAAAAAAAGACCCGGTCACGCATTTGATTTCAGTTGAAAAAGCCATCGAGGAACTATTTCCGAGAAAAGCGCACTCAAAAAATCCCTCGCCGTGAAATAAAAGATTGGGAAAGCCGAAAAGAGTTGGACTTTAATGATCCACTCAAACTCGTAATCTCTCCCATTACCTTGTCTGCCCTCGCCTCGAGCGCTTCCCTCCGCGGGGCTCAAGATTTTCACGTGATGCGCCGACAGTATAAACAAGGCACTCCTCGCCGCGCGGCGAGTGCAAGAAAGGGCGGCCGAAAGTCCATTCATGCCTTCCTCTCTCTCTCTCTCTCGTCCAAATTTAGACTCGCTCGCGCGCCTCGAGGCCAAGTGCGCGGGCTCGGCAAATAGCGAAAAAAAAAAGGAGAGGAGCGCTCGCTCGCACTCTCGCGAGGCTGGAAAGAGCAAGAGAAAAAGGTGTGCGCGCCGCTGCAAAGAAAATATTTGGGGTAATAACATCACTCGACGCTGCCTCTTCTCGCCGAGAGAGAGCCGTTTTGACTCCGATTTACTCCGAGGAGGAGGGCTTTTTTCCTCCCGATTCCTGTCCCCGAGCCTCTCCTGCGAGCTGTTTGACAATTTTCTCCCGGGGAGTGTTTGTTTTCCTTTCGTTACGCGACAATTATGATTTTCATCGCCGCGCGCGAACGGATGTAACTGCTGCTCCATTGGGGCTTGACCTTTCCTCTCTTGACCTACTGGTAAAGTTTGCCATCGAGGTTAGAGCAACACGGACTCTCAAGGCGAAGGTGTTGATAATGTTTGAAAAGATGGAGTAAGCGATGTTGCGAGAGCCGTCGACTTTCGTAATGCTTTCTCCGCTCTTTGAATTTTCATCGGGAGGTGGATCTGTTTTCCTTTGACTGGCGTCTCGCGTTTAATAGCAAGTTTTAGAGTCACTCCGGAAATGACTTCTGGAAAAATGTCAATAGAAAGTAAATACTTGTAAATATGCAATAGTTCATTATTAAAATCCTCTAAAGAGAAAGTCACTTAACTGGATCAATGTATTTGCGCGTGCAATTATTATTTTACCCTTTTTTTAAAAAAAAAAGTCAACTGGTAAACTATATAATTAAGTATTTATATCCTCTCTAAATCTAAATACGTGAAAAATGTACTTATTTCATAAGTGAAAAATACTTAACCTCAAAATAAGTGAAATGTAACGTATTTTCACCTTTATAGTTATAAGTGAATTTATACTTATTCAATAAGTGGTTGATGCATGATGCGCGCTATCTATCAAAAGTGTTTCTGAGAACGGCCGCCAGGTGGTGCAGCGGCGCATTGAGCACTCTCGCGGAAAAACTAGCACACTGAATGTATTTAAGCGTCGCCCTGGAGCTCGGAATTCAAGATCGCTCCGACGATTCTTCAATTCTGCAGCTAGCATTAAGCAATTGACAATTCCTTGAATTAAATTAATTTAAGATAAATTAAAAAATGATCGACCAATTGTTCTTATAAAATATACAACGGGTTCAGCATACATTCATAATATTTTATACATCTTCCACACAGTGAACCGTCTTGTTTGGCCACCGTCGAATGCTGGTGGTGGAAGTAGTTGATCTGATTCTGGAATTTGTAGGTACCAATCAGCAGCACGCCTTTGTGGCCGAGTCGTTACTACGTTTCGGTTAACTCCTGCTTGTTGCATGAAAGTATCTGCCGGGTTCTCCAACGTTATTGTTAAACATGCTTCTGATTGAATTGATATTGGTTTTTTTTTTAATAAATTATAAAATATTATATATATTTTTTAACTTACGGTTAATTGCGTTAAAGAGAAAAAATTAAGTTGAAATTTATTAAGAGAACTGATTTATGTGTACTAGCAACGACCGCTCAGTCCGGAATGGTATAAATAATAACATTAAATGATGTGATTGATGTGTACAAACTTAGACTTGTACTGTATACAAACATTTAAAATTAACGAAATCTTACAAATTTATGTGTAATAACTTTTCGAACGTTTACGAACTCGCAAACAAATCACATTATATCCGGTATACTGTCTTAAAATTCCCGCTAAAATTCCTTACGAATTTTAAGGGGGTGTCGAAGCACCTCGAAAGCTGACGACTCGAAGACTGACGCAGTTAGCATTAAACAATATCCATAGTGATAAATACTTTTATTTTTTGTAAAATAAGCCTCTTTATGTATTCTGTATTGTGCTTCAGTATTAAGTAACAATATTGACTTATAAAATAAGTGACTATTCACTTATTACACATGAGGCTTTTGACATGGAGAATAAGTGCGTATACACTTCGAATAAGTGAATTTTCACTTATTATTCTACTTTAGAGAGTCGAGCAGCATAAATCACGAAGAAAGTCAACTCAGAAAACGTCATCGTTTACCGCTAGACGGGCCTCCCCCCGGCTCGGCATTTAAATATTTTCCCCATATTGGCCGCGCAAAACAATGGCAGATAAGTCAGCCGTCAAAGCGTATAATTATCTCGGCCTCCTGTTGCTTCGCAGTGACGCAGTCCATTTCCCCGGAGAGTCCTCGAGCTCCGGACACAATGCCATCGCGATCCTCCTCGGCTCCGCGCGTCACGTCATCTGTCGCGGCACCGCACGACCGCCGCCGCTGCCTCTGCTGCTGCTGCTGCTGCAGAGTCATCTGCAGCGGCTGCATCAACCGAATCGATATCCGCGTACGCGCGGGAGCTGCAGAAACCCAAGCGCGATTCCAGCATATTTCGACGGATTAATTATTTCTGGGATGGAAGTCGTCGATTAATGAAATCTGGGTTAGTCGACAAGCTCGCTGACCAAGTCGTTTGGACGGTGTTGGCTGGGCTTTTCCGCTAATACATTTGCCGAAATTTATGAGATTAGAGATGAGCTTTTTCGGTGTTATTTTCGGTAGGGCAAAAGAGATATTCAAAATCTCAGCTGCTGTTGACTCGCGCGCAACATTTATTTCCCACGGTAATCCGCGGATCGCAGTAAATCCATTCCGAAAAAACACGTGAACCGAAAGCCGGAAAAAACCATCGGCGCGGATCAGCGTAAATTTTCTTTATTTTCCTACCGTTACAGCGAAGAATCGGCAATCCGTTCACATGTTCCCCCAGTCAGGCCAGATAAAACGGCGATTGAGCAACATTTCCGAGACTCCGTCTTAACAAAGTCAACAAACGGCCGAGAAGAAAGCGAGAGTGTCTGCAGCGGCGGCGTCATATTTTCGGAGGCGATATCCGGGACGGGTCTAAGTTGCGTCAAAGCAGACGGCGAAGGCGGCGCGAGCGGCGTTAGAAAGGTCCGAAGCACGCCCTGTTTTTACGAAATCTCGCGGGATTAGACGCTTCGATCTCGCTGGAAGGCCGGGGGAAGTCGGCTTTATTCCGCGGCTCTTTGTCGTAAATCAAGCCTGGCCGCGGGCCGCTGCATATTTTTTTGCGATTTGTCCTCCCGCGCGAGATGCGTCGGGCAGTATAAATTTAATGCTTATCGAACGTTTATACGCTTGCTTTATCGCCGCGCTCAAAACTTTATTTCCGCTCTCTGTTTAGTGCTGGCATCAATCTACGAGACTTTCGTTTTGGATTTATAAGAAAGATGTGTAAAGTAACGACTGGATCGCTAAAGGTTTATTGGATCTCTCGCTTTTACTCCCTGTAAATCAAATATGGTTTTCTATTTTGAGAATTCGGCTAATGTGCAAGCGAGGCATTTCAGACTCGTTTCTTGAAGTTTTAAAGAAATTAAAATATTTTTTTTTTATATTTTAAGCAGAATTTCACCTGACCTTTTTCTTGCGCTGAAATTATTCGTAATATCCATTTTGATATTTATTAAAAACATTATATACAGGGAAAATGTAAACAGAAAAGTATATCATGTCATTTTCATTTGTAATCAAAACAAATCGCTCGACGTATCGCTCCTTTAGAATATGTTTATATTTCGGCCATTAATTTAATATGACAATTAGAAGTAATTATCAGCTTAAAAATCTCGTGATGTACATTTCCGCATTCATTTTCGCAATACTTTGCGTAAAACGGTTGGTTCTTTCATTAATCTTTAAAATAATTAATAAATACAAACTTTATATCATTACAGAACTTAAAAATTTCCTTTTCTGCTTCAACAACATGGAACCTGCCTGTAAGAAAATCAAATTATCTGAATCCTCGGAGGTTCAATCTAATCAAATCGTTAATTTCAATAAGGACACCAGAATTTATGAGTTAGACGATAACTGTCTACGGCAGATTTTTTCTCATCTTCCTCCCAGAGATAAGATTCGAATCGAAAGAGGTATATTAAAAAGCTTGTATATCGTTCTAAGAGTTTAATAAATACAATAATCTGCATATTTTATTACAGTTTGCAAACGATGGCAAAACCTATTGAAAATGAAGTGGGGAGACGTAACAACTTTGGATTTGAATCTTGGCAGTTTATTAACAACATTAAGTAAGAAGCTTAGAAAAAAGAGAATGTTAAATGTGTATTTTGATGCTCTTGAGAAGATACTGAAGCTGTGTGGTAACTGGATAACTTGTGTAAAATTTTCCAACAAACAGCAGTTTGACAACGTGACAAAGAGCTTTTATCTTCGAATTAAAGCTGACAAGCGGCTATTAAAATTATTATTTAGCTCTTGCCCAAATTTGACGTCTCTCGATCTTTCAGAGATATTTATAAAAGAAGAGGGAATTTTGTATTTAAAAACTGTCTGCAGTAAGATTACAAAACTCCGCCTTGGACGTTGGAATTTGGTATCGGCGAAAAAAGCTTTTCCTGAACTCTTGTCCGAAATTAAGAATCTTCAAAGTGTTGAAATTCCACAAAAGGGCTTCCGCCGACTAAATGCTGTTTCTGATAATTTGTTAACTCCTCTTTCTGTGCTCCAAATTAAGGATCTTCGGAGAGTGGAATTTACTAATAAAACAGAAATGCACTACACAACACTAATGGTTCAAGTACAGAATTTCCAACATATAACGCACGTCGCCGTTCGATGTAAGTATTATTCTTACAATGATCATTTTATTAAAATACCTTTTCTTATACGCGTAAACTTTCTTTTCGTCTAATATCGTTTCAAAAATATAAAATTGAATTCGTTGGAATTGCAAGAGCTGGAGTGTTAAAATAAAACTTGTTTTGTTGCAGGTCATCAGAAAGTTAAGAAATGTGGATTGAGTTATACAACATCTCTGCGGCACTTGAAATTTTTGAATATTGATAGCTTGGATAATATAGAGTCTAAGGACAAAGGTACTTTGTCAGTAAACAATGTTAAAAGTAATATAAAATGTAAAAATTGTAATAATTTGACAGTACACAATATCATATTTGTACTGCAGACGTGGGATGAAGACCCCATTTTCGAATTCATAGAAATAGCATCTTGCTCAAATGTCGAAGTTAAAGCTTTAGTTCTCGAAGAACGTGAATAAGCAAACTGTAGATTTAGCAGTATTGTTTCCAACGCGTCTGTTCTTAACTTTTTCTATTAAAGGGGTTTAAATATGTGCGAAAACTGGTATTTACCGGTGTCAAATGCGCGCTAAATGTTCGTCTCATTTGAATTTTATTTATATTCTAAGAAAAATGTTGACATTTTTACTCGTTCTTTGGATTTTTTTTTTTTTTTTTTTCAATCAAAGGCTTACCAAACGGTAGCTGAGAGTATTAATAAATCACTTTCAAAATACAGTTAGATTTTTTATTTCCAAATAGTTTCCGTGAATTGACCACCCGACTTCCAAATAGAATAATTTCTGCTAAATCCGCCACTTGCCGAACAAGCCGCTCGTAAAAAAAGCGCCTCACCACAGCAGCCAGGATCATTAAAATTCCAAAAGTCAAGTATTATAACTCGATCGGCCGACACCTACAGCCGTATAATCCCGACAATAGCCTTACAGGCTATGAGTCACAAAACATTGAGCGTCACCTATCACTTTCCGTTCGACGCATTAAGGCCACAATGCGCGGCCCTCGCTTCGGGAGGGATTAAGAGTCGTTTCGGCCAAACGCATGCACGCGTTTCCCATCGCTCTCGAGAGACTCGCGTCGTCGTCGTCCCCCTCGTCATTGGTTTCGCCACGGGAGTCTCACGCGCGCATAATGCGCTCATCTTTTTTATTGCTTCGCGTGCGCGTTGGGTCTCGAGTGACTGCGGGTCGTTGATCCTCCTCTCTGTGTGAGTGAGCCCGGTATTCGTGAGGATAGAGTGACCGAAACGCAAAACATGCGATGCTCTCTTTTTTTTTTTTTAAATTGAAGCGATATTCCGGCGAGAAATGTGTGTCAGTCTTGATTTCGTGCTTCCAGCGAGCTGGAAATTTGTGAGCTCGGGTTTCTATCGCCTTTCGAGCGACTGATTTCGTAGATATTACAAATAGGTGATTAGTTAGGCTGGTTTTTAGCGCTGATATATACAATTTAGAACTTTCGTCAGTGTTGTACAAATGTAATTTCAATTTCGTCAGGTCGAACGTTCGCTCAAGTGAGTATTATTTCGTGGCAAATCAATTAAGAACGATTGAAACGTTAATAAAACATTATTAGATCATCTTCGCGGGGATAAAACCGAAATGAGTGTGCAGTTTATGAGAATCACATGACTATGCCCCAAATTTACAATTTTATGCAAGAGCAGAGTGCCTCGTACCTAATTGTGTCAACCGCTTTAACGTCTATTTCACAGCATAATTTTGAAATCGCAACATTAATCGAGAAATTTAGATTTCTTGCCGGCAGATGCTAATAAAGTCGAAAAAATGCACATTACCTCCAATAAATTAGAAAACTTTTTCTGTCCAAACCCAAGGACCTTATCTATTTAATTGGCCTCACAATTACGACCTATATAGCGGGGAAAACACGACTTGCTCCACATTTTCTCGAATAAAATCGGTTATTTACGCAGCCGTAAACTCCCGGCGCATAAACTCGTCATTGCGCGCGATTTTTGTCAAAGTCGCTCGATTTTCGCGCTACCAGTCCGACATGCACGCGGGAAGAAAGTCCCCGGTGCGTAATCCCGGTATTTATCGTTAGGAACCCAGTCGTATATCTCGCGTTCGCCTTGCAGAAAGATAACGCCGCGCGATTTGTCAAACATCGATTCCCGGCCGATTTTTCCCGCTCTCGCCTTCAATTTATGCTCGGGAGCAAAGCTAATTAACGAGAGTCCGCAGCGGCGCCGATAAAATTTAATTGGTTCGCTATTTTTCGCGCTTCCGCGAAAACCCTCGCCGCGCCCCGCGCCCAATAAACATTGCCGTTTGCTAAATAACGCCGAGCGCCGCGGCAAGAGCCGGCCCGCGTTCCCGCAAACGGCGCGGAAAATCGACGTCGATTCGAGCGACGCGCTAAATTTTACGTTCGTTAAAACAATGGCCCGCGGAATAAAGGCCGAGATTAACCGATTCCGGAGCAGCGGCCCGACTGGCGGATATGTGCGACGCCGATTGGAACGGAAAAGTACTTTTCTGTTTACTCGCGAAAACCGCGCTTTTTTCAATCAGTCAGATTCGAGGGCTGTCATAACTTGTATAATAGCGTCGGGCGAAATAACGTTCGAATTAATATTTATCCACGAAAGCCCCTCGCTGACAGCCCATTGTCTGGTTCCCGGAAGAAACAAACCTCTCAATCCAGCGTCGCCATTAAGCGGTATAATTGTCCGGCCTCGCAATACGGTCCTGGAAATTTTGAAAACGCGCCGATTCCTCCCGCCCGGCGCGCTGTCCGTCTCGGGAAAATTTACCGAGCATTGTAAACGTCCGGCCCGCATCCCGGGAGACTCGCCCAGGATCGGCAAGTCTAACAACGCCGGCCGTAACCCTGGCCATTTTTTCGCCCGGCCCTTCTCCCGCGGTAACAATCCAGGCTCTCGCGCGCGAAAAAGCGACCGGCCGACTCGAGATAAATCTCCGACGGTCAATAAAACTTTTCCATAAACGGGCGAGAGCCTATATATACGAGCCGAGGCGCGGGGCGTATATATATATATATATAATAAAAGCGGCCGCTGGGATCGAATTACGCAAGCCTGCAGCAGGATTTACGGTGTATCAAGGAAGAAGAGATTAGAAAAGGGTAATCGGATTGCGTGGGCGGAGGCGTCGCCGCGGCGCTCGCGAATCCAGGTTAAACGCGCGCGCGCGCGCGAGCTCACTTTTTCCGCGAGAGAGAGAGAGCCGAGGAGTTCAATATCGAGCCGCTGGCGCCGCCCGATTAGGAACTTGCCCGATTGATAAAGTTCCCGGCGCCGAGAGGTATATATATGTCCTTTCTTCGGGCTGCGCGCGGCTTTATTCGCGCGGGAGTCGGCGGGAGCTGCCGAATAAGGGGGGAGCGCATTTTTATCGGCTCGCGCGCTCCATTATGCGCTGCGTGTGCCTTTGATTTCGGAGCCAAGGCTGCTGCCGCGAGAGTTTAATTCTCGCCGGGAGGTTGTTTATTATATTAAAGAAGCATTGTGTGCGCTTTATCTCGTTGGCTTTTTCTTTATGCGCAAAGGGAGGTCTGGCTCGTTTTATGAAACTCACCGTTCGGAAAGCGAGTCGCTTCGACGAAATTTTGCAAAGTTAATTGATTTCGGTCTGCGTATTTACATGTAATTCCGCGCTTACGAAATGTTTGCTCGGATTGTGGGTAAAACGATTACGTACATAATGCACTTTATTGGAAGCCCGCTATCAGTTATTTTTTTTATGCCGCGCAAATTGAATAGCTCGATGAAATGGAGTGGATTTCATTAATGAAATCAAACCGTAAGACTTATAAGCCATTATTTACTCTGCCAAAATATGTTGAACGAAATAAGCTCCCATCAAATATACTTCGTTTATCAGACAAACAGAATTTAATCAATCTTTTAATTTAAAATCCGAAAATAACTCTATAATTTTCATCGCACAATTAAAAGCGATAAATTCAGCACGTTTCGTAAAGAAACTTGTCACTCATTTCTCCGGAGAATACTTTATTAAAGAGTACAAAGGGCCGTGAATTTGCAACGCCTCTCGCGTTTCTTCTTTTTCACTGTCTACCGCTGTTCCTCTTCACTCGGGTCAATGAAAATAATTGGCAAGTCCGCCCAGAAGTAATTAGCGAAGAAAACATCTTAAACGAAGAGGGAGAGAGCGAGAAGAGAGTGAGATGTCCGAAATTATGGTGGTCCGGACGAGAGCTGTCGAGTCAGTGATTTAAAAAAAAAACATTCCTATAGCGATTAATTAAAAGCGAATTAAAAAGCATTTTTTTTTTCATTTAAAATTATTTACCACCTTATTCAACGAGTAAAAATTATTTAAAATGTATAAATGTTGCATGGCGAAAGGTAAATTAAGAGAATTGATTATTCGAGCTGTTTTCGAATTGTTTTTTCTCCTTCTTGCACTTTATTCCACTCTTATCGAGTACTCACTCCGTTTGAAGCGTTTATTGAAACCCAGGGCTGCCCGAGTCAGCTCCACAATGGATTATATTCCTTCTAATACGAAGCCTATCGCCCGAGTTTTTCACATTTTCCTATCGCTTTATTAAATAACTGACATTCGCCATTTCCCTCATTACACCGGCCGACGTCGCCACCGGAAAACAAAGCTAAATTCAAGTAAGTATTTACAGTCTTCCTCTCAGCGCATTGCCGGCCGATTAAACGACGAAACTCGGCCCTCCCGGAAAGAGGGTCGCCGCGAGAGAAGTAAAGAAATGAGCTGCGTTAGTCACACGGAAGCTTGTACTGCGGAGGCAGCCGGAGAGCCGCCGCCTCCGTCATCGTCGCGAACTTGAGCACAGCCAGGCTGCGTGACTGGCTCAGCCTCCGGCTTTTTGTCGACGCGTCCTCACGCGTGAACTCTCAAGTTCGAGGAGCCCACGTCATATTCCGGCGCGGTGTCTGCACGAGCGCGCGCTCACCGTCGACGCGACTCCGAAAACTGAATTTGTTTTGATTTTTATCGCTGGGTTTTTATGCGCCGCGAGCGTTTCGCCGAGTTTTATTTCGCACGCGCGCGATATTCGCTTTTATTCCCCCCCGTTGCCCGTGTTGTTTTTCAAATTATTTCCGCCCGTTCGAAAATTTACTTTGCCCCGGCGGATAAAATCCAGCGCAAAGTCAAATAAATACCGGGATCCTAGACGTTTGTTTTTTTTCCGAACCGAACGCAAACGCAACACGAGCGGATTTCATTTCGCCTTTTAAAATTCCCCGCAATAATATAATCCTATTCAGCGGCGGTCCGGCGGCCACATTTTTGCTGCTTTATCGGCCCCGGGAATGCAAGTTTACAAACATTCTGCTTATTTATTGCGCGTATTCCCGCGCGCGATTACCATCCGCTTAGGATTCGCGGAATGTCCACGCGAAACAAGCATCGCCGCGCGATCGAGAAAAGCTCGGGGCCGCTACTTCATATTTACAGAGCCTCTTGGCGCCTTGAAACCCTAGACGCCAAAACAAGACACCGAAGTAACCTATCCCGAAAAATGCGCGGCGAAGCGCGCTCCCGGTGGTATATAACAACTTCTCTCTTTTGCCGCGTCTCGGGGCCTTAAAAATATCCGGCCGTAAGGCGCGCGAGCTGAAGGAGACCTTTGCACAGAGAAAATCCGCACTCGCGACTCGCGCGGACTCGGGATATTGAAATTCGTAAATTAGCCGGCAAGGCGTGGCCGGGCGTTATCGCAAAGATGCACGTAAAGCAGGCCGTAATAATGGCAATGGTAACGAGCGCCGGCGCGAGCGAGAGACTGATGGACGCTAACGAATTGATCGGGCTTGCCTGAATTATTGTTACGAGTCGTAAATTATTGATTTCTCGCGCGTTCCTAAGGACGGATTGGCGTTACGAGGCGGAAAGCCGTAGCGCCGCGCGGCGGCCGCGTAATTTATTGTGTCGCCGCGGATTTCGTAATGAGTCGTTGATTCGCGGATACGGATATTTTTCTGCCGAGGCTCTGAAATTTACCGTTTAGATGTATATTTACACGGACGCAATAAAGTGGAGAAAATATTCTGGAGGCAGAATATACAGGAAAGGTTACATTGGAAAATTGTCAGGATACGCCGGCTGATATTCGCGGGCGTCAGTCGCCGCCGTCGTCTGCAGCGAAACAGCTCTCGCGGCGAGAGGCGCGGAAATCAGGCTCGCATTATAATGCAATAACGCACGACTCTCCGGAATCGAGAGCCTATACTGCGTGTACCGTGAAAAATCCGCGGGAGTTTATTTAGCCCGCGCCGCCGGCGGCGTCGTCTCTCTCTCTCTCTCTCAATTCAGCGACGTTCCCAAGTGCCACTCATTGTCCGTTCAATTTCGAGCGCGTCATCCGCACGCGCGCGCGCTTTATATCTGTCGCGCTGTCGTGCGCCGAGCGATGGAGAAGCACAGGGCTCCTGTGTAAGCGGGGCTGCGGCTGAAAACTTGGCCCTGAAAAAAAGGGCGCCCCGATAAGGCCGCGGCAGCGCGGCGGCGGTGGCCCTTCCTCGGGATTTTTCAGCTTTTTTCCCCGAGCTCCGATTGAGTCTCGAGAGTGATTGTTGACGGAGGGCTGCCGGGGGGATTTTCGACGGTGTATTGAAAAACCGGGGGAGAGGGATTCAATTACTGCTCGCGGGGCGTGCTTTCATTTGGAATTTAGACTTTTGGGGAAGGGAAGGAGTTTCGATTTCATTTTGTACTGTAAATAAGACTCGAATTTACAGTTTAAAAATAAAAATTTAAGGCGTTATTTACACAAAGACGAGGGTGGAGCGGATTTTCAACGTGCATCGATATCCCCGAGGTAAAACAATTAATTCAGCCGAGCGAGGCATTGCCGCGAGTTCACAAATGAAAATCCGCTCCTGTAAACAACCGAGTCTTTCTCTCTAGAAACGCGCAGCGGCAATGGTATCAATCCTACAGATAGGAGTGTCAGTTTACAAAAAAGGTAACTGAAAACTTTTTCAATCAGTAAACGCGGGCAAACAGTTTCGCGGCAGCACCGCCGCATATAGAGCGTAAAACTAACGGGCAAACAAGCGCGCGCCCCGCTAAAATCTCGTAATAACAATGAGGCTTGCTTTTGCAATCTAAATTTTACGAGTAATGCGGCGCAATTTGTTGTTCGGGGCGGGGACGAGAGCCAAGCGTTGTATACACGCTTCGATCCTTGCACTTTCCACTGCGCGCGGATTATTCTTTCCCGTTGCCGAGCGGGATTTTTCGCGCGCGAGGCTCGAGCTGTGCTTCGTGTCGCCGGTTCGATATATATATATACCATTTCCGACGATTCGTCCGGCAGAAAAATATTTTGCTCTGTTTTTTTTAAACGAATTTCGTTTACACCGTAAACGCGAAAAACGAATCCGCGCTCTTCCCAGGCCGAGTTTCGATAATCCCCCGCCGACAGCGGAAGCTCGGCCCCCCGGGCTTTTCGCGGAGCAAACTCGCGCGGATCGATCGGATTCCGGAGCGACGCCTTTGTCCTTACGGCATTCTTGGCTCCGGGAGCAGCGAGAAAGCGTCGAACGGCGTAATTAAACACGCCGCGAGAGGTGGGTATATATACCGTGGGACAGATAAATGGAGCCGTTGCGCCGATAAGGAGGATCGCAGGACTCGCGGAATGCGCCGCCCGAGCGTTACAATTTGCTGGATCATTCGGCCGAAGCGCGAATAGGCGCCTGCGTTTTCCTTCGTGCGACCCTGGAATTGAAAGTCGACGGGGGCTCGTTTTGCCGTCGGGCGGCAATTTGTCGCGCGTTCTAAAAATCGGTTATTTTTTGAGAATTAATACAACTTCTTGCTTACTCGGAAAGCAGAAGTTTTAAAACGAATTTAAATTATAGTGCGTCCGCACAATTTTAAAACTTATCGTAATAAATGAAGCCATATTTCATGGTCAGGATTTCCGCATTAAATAAATGCGTTTTTAAACTCGAGATAAAAGCATGCGATTGAAAAACAATTTATCATATATTACGTATAAGCACTTGCAAAAGATAATGCATCAAAACGACTTTTAATAAAAAAAAAAAAAAGAAAAAAAAAGGCAGAATCCGATGCTCCAAATTATTGCTCCGTCTGTCCGGGGGATTTTTAAATTTACGCCGAGCATAAAATATGCCTTTCCCGTGCGCTAATTTAAATCCGAGCGTAAAAAAAGCCGCGCCGCCGGCGAGCTTCGCGCGATAAATACACCAATAAAGCACTCATAAAGCGCACAAAGCGAGGAGCGGCCCGAAAACAAGTCGGTAAAGCAGCCGCCGCCCCCCACCACCACCACCGCGAGCCGAACTTCCGAACGCGGAGCAATTCGCAGACGTTACGCACGCGCGTAATCGAGCCTTTATTTATGTATGGACACGTCGCGGCACTCAAGCTCAATTAATTATTCGCCCGCGAAAGAAGCGCGCCGCGCAGCTGGGCAGCGGAGCTCTCGTTTCGGTTCCCCCGCGCGCAGAAAGTATACTCGGCGGTAAACCTACATAAGCCGCGCGGCTCATTTCGAATCGGCCGTAAAAAGCCTTGCGCGCGACATTAGTTATCGGAAAGAGCATTTGGGAGCGAGCGTCGAGCGAGTCCCCCCCCCCTCTCGACGACTGCGCGGCATTAAGCACTCTCGGCGCATCTCATTAGCAGCGTATCAGGATGCGCGAGGCGGCGGCGGCGGCGGCAGCGACCTCGGCTTCGAGATCCGACGACGAGCCGTGTAGGTACAAGAGCGGCGCGGACAATAGCAGCCCGCGGCCGACAAAAGCGCAACCGGCTCAACGCGCCTCTCTGCGGGCCGAATGTCAAGCGGCCCGTGACTCCGTAGGTCCCCGCCGCTCGTTTCTGCCGGAAGTAGCAGCCGCGCCGTCCCTTTTTCCAATTTTTTTTTTCCCTCCCCGTCGCTTGTCTCTGCCTCTGCGGCGAGGCGCTTCTTTCGAGACTTTTCAAAGTTTATCGAAATGCGGAGCAGGAATTTTTGTAGCGCAATAATGCCGGCCCTGCGTGCGTGCCTTGCTGACACCTTTATTAGCATTCGTTAAACATCAATAAAAGATACAGATCAACCAGAGATTTATGGACTATTTTCTATTTTATAAGATCGCATAAAACTTTTACATTCAACTCTTTCGAATCGTTTGATGAAATTTCTTAAAAATTTCGACTTGTAAAAACGCTTTGCTCGAAAAATTTCAAATCAGTTATGCTGTTTCACTTTAACAGATTACTGTATTTATTTACTAGGTTGTTAAACTTTTATGTACGCTAATGATATGGATTATGCATTCACTTAAGGATTTTCTTCTAAAGTATCATTTATAAGTCACTGAAAATTTTAAAATTCAAATGCTCAAACACAATTTTATCCCCCGCGCTCTAAAAGGGCCTCATTTAAATTTTAACGAAGACGCTGAAATTTAAACTGAACTAAGAAATTTTAACGGGGTGCACTTTCCAAAATCAGTAAAACAAATTGTGCCCCAAAAATGCACTGCGCGCGAATAAGCCAAGTTTGTTTCGACTCGCAATCGTCAGGTGGGGCTAAACTTCCATTTGCATTCAAGCACTTTGCCGTAAAACATATATAAAAAAACAGAGAAAACTCTCCTAATTCCTCCCGCTTTCGCGGAGGCCAGATCCGAGCGGCAACGGGCGGCGATCAGGCCGCGAATCAAAACGCTTTCCATTCGGCCGGAAAAAAGCCATCTCCCTGCAGCAGTCCTCGTTTCATTCCGCGCTCGAAAGCGCGCGTAATTTCGGCCCCGCTCGCGCCCGTAATGGCGCGAAAGCTTCCCGAAGCGCGCACAATGCCCTCAAGGAGCGGGGGCAGGGGGAGGGAGGAGGGTATAATCGACAGTGCACTGGAATGCCGGAGTCGCGCGAAAGCGCCTATTTCTCACGCCCTTGGCCATTATCGCCGGCTGAGTTATTGTGCGAGCGGCGAGCTCTAAACCGACGGCTCTCCTACTCCTACGCCTGGCTTTTTCACTTTTTCCGAAGCTTTCCGTACGAGCATTCTCTCTTTCGTTCAGCGCGATTTCGCTTCGTTTCCATATCAATTCCGTCGAGTTTGAGGAAATTTTTTTTTTTTAAACTTGACGCGACTGCACGAGAAAATTTATTTTCGCGCCGTCCAAAAAACAACGGCGCGTTTTTACAACGGCGACGTCGCGCGGCGACACTCGAGACATTCCAACCGGAGAGACCGGGAAAGGACGTTATCGGAAAAGTTGTGTTCACAAACGAAATTTTTTTGCCCCCCCCTCGACCCCCGGAGGCAGATCCGAGAAGTTGGGAGAAAGGCGGAGAAAGCACGCAAACACGTGTTACGGCTTAGAGCCTCGTATTACAGCTCGATGCCGCTGCTTTACGAGGGCGCGAAGTGCAGCTCATTTTCGGATAAATATGTATGCGCCACCCGACAGCCGGAGAGCGTCGTTTTTTTTTTTTTTTCTTTTTTTTTTCGAGGAACATAAAAGATTTATACGCGGCGTACAGCTCACGGACAGGACAGGACGCTTAAGACTTACTTTTAGGACGGCGAGTCTATTACCTGCAAACAAAATTTAGCTGAGTTTTTACGAGTCGCGCGCTACTTCCCCCCCCCCCCTTTTTTTTTTACTCGGGATATCTTTTTATGATGTCGCCCTCGCTCTGAAGTTCCTCGCTTTAGATGCATGCGAATTTCGGTTTAAGCGAGCGCGCACTCGGAAACTTTGCCGGAAATATTTGTCAGAAAAAAGGAACTTTGACGATTTCTCATCTTAACGAGGGAGCAAAGCGATTGCGTGAATATATTTAAAGGAAGGCAATCAAGCCTGATTAAACCGGACAGTTCTAAATACATATTATCTTAATTTAGGAGGACTATTAGATACTAAACTGCATATTTACGAGGCGCTTGAAAAAACTCAAAAATATCCGGCAAGGAGAATATTATCGACTGCAAGCAGCATCGATAAGCGAAAATCGAAACTGTAGAGATAGACTCTCCCGGGAGTCACTTTCTTCGAGACACTCGAACTCATAAGGATCTTTCTCTCTTTCTCCCCCTGTTTTTTAACGTCTTTCCACAGCTTTTTCCACTAAATTATGCGCGCCCTTATCTGAGCTACGACTCGGAATGTACGGTAAATCCGACACTTTTTCCCGCTGAATTTATCGCTCGCCTGACTTTGTATAAATAAATGGACATTCTGTACGCGCGGACCGCATTTGTAATATTTCAGGGCTTTGAGTGTGACTCTTTTTTTTTACAAAAAATCGATTTTTATTTGGAAACTTAATCCGAAATTGTGAATGTCGAGAGTCGATTTTATAGGCGCTTTTTATTTAAAAATTTTATGTCAACGCGAGAGTAACCCGTTTTTAGTAACTTGAGCGAAATAAATTTCAAGCCAGTAATTAAAACGTCTTTTTAGGTGTAAATGATCCGACATAAACGTTTTTATCGAGTTTCCGAAAAGAAATAATTTAACTGCTGATTTGGAAAGTGATATTCAATAAAACGTGAAACGCTATATTTCACTAAATTATGTATATTTATTATTTGTAACGACAGAAAATATTAAATTTCATTTCCAGTCTTAAATCTGCCTTAGCCATCATGTTTTACTACGAGTTTTTACTAAATGATCATTAAATTTTTTTTCCCGGAATTTTCCTCACAAATAAGTATAAAGTATTTATTTAAAATTGACAGCAAACGTTAATGACGTTAAGGTTTTGCGTCACAAACCAGGACGTTTTGCATATTACAACTTTAATACGTGTCATTTCCGTGTACAAGACTTTCTACGTTACTACTTTTTAAGCTCTTTTTTTCTAAGGTACTATTTTCTCAAGAGGACAAAAATTATCACGGATGTTCCACTCTGCTGAGTACCAAAGTCATTTACTTGTTTTATCTTAATCAGCGTCTACTTGTAGAGTTGATACAACGCGCAACTTAAATAATGTTCCGACATTTCATTTATTTCAATTTAAAATCAAATAACTCAGATAAATTACTTGCGAACGTTGGACGCTTAAAAGGCTTGATTTTTGGCTTTTCTTCGCCACAATTTTCCAAACGACACAAACTTTCCATACGTAATTACCATACTGTCTAGTAAAGCCACCATTGACTGTCAACACCCAAAAAATTACTATATTTTATAAGAAATTTTACTATACTGTTTGGTAAATTTTCCCATAAAGTATGATTACTAGGCAGTATGGTAATTTTTACTAAACTTTTCTCTCAGTGTAGTCAAAATTTAAAACCCTGCCTCGTTCGTGCCGACAAGTGAATAAAAAGTAGACGCCGAAAGCGCCTCGGCGAGCCTCGGCGGCGAAGATTAGAATTCCCTCGTAATTTTCACGCTCGCAGCATCAGTTAGAAAGGTTTCGCAGGAGCGCGTTTAGCTCGGAGGCGACCTCCCGGTATACGCCGGTAATTACAAGCTCGCGCACACAGACTTGCGCGCGCGCGCACACCTTCCCCGAAGAAGGGTCTGACAATTCTAATAGCGGCTATTTCGTGCCTCGCCGGCGGTGGTCCTTCCCTCCGAGAGGCAAAGAAGCAGAGCGCGCCTCTCTATGATTTCGTTTTCGAACCGGGCGGCAGCTAACAAATTGACCCATCTCGCGCGCGCCGGGCTTAGGAGGCTCTTCTTTTCTCTCTTCTATATACCTGCACCGGCGATTATCGAATTAAATCGATGTATTTATGAGCGTCTGCCGGGGGATAAGGTCAGAGGCACTTTCCTTCGTACGTCGGGGGGTACTTGCCCGCGCGTAATGCCGCTCGCTTTTTTCCGGGGATTAAGAAAAGGCAGTCGGCGGGGTTTTGTTTTGGGAGGCTCGAGCTCTTTGCTTTTTTTGCCGATTACGTTTTGGAAACGAGTTTGGCGGTGAATTATTGCGACTTTATTTACGTACGAGTGGGATTATATTAAGTTGTTTTTTGAACAGTTTTACATAGGTTTTGGATGTTTTTTCGAACATAAGACTTTAATCTTGGCGAAGAAATTACTTTTTTGGGTATCCTTTTGTTTCCTCGGACACAAAAGTTTTTCGCCGCTGTAAGAAGTTCGCAAGATAACATCTGAAGATGTTTTGAAATTGCAGTCATGAAAATACACTATATATTTAGAGAGCATCTGTACATATAGGTGACTCCGAATTCAAGACTTTAATCTTAAGGAACAAAAATTTTTTTTTGTTTTTGAAAAGCAAGTTTGAAAGAGTATTATTATTTCTGTTGCTAAAAACTACTGCTTTTTCGGTACACTGAGAGAAGAAGTAAAAATTACAAATAAGCTTGTAAAAATTACCATACTGTCTAGTAAAGCCGCCACAGACTGTCAAAACCCAAAAAATTACTATACTTTATAAGAAATTTTATTATACTGTTTGGTAAATTTTCCTATGTATGTAAGAAATTTTACTATACTGTTTGGTAAATTTTCCTAAAAAATATGGTAATTTTTTGGGTTTTGACAGTCTGTGGCGGCTTTACTAGGCAGTATTATAATTTTTACTAAACTTTTCTCTCAGTGTAAGCATCAATCTGGTTAATTTCCAGAGATTAACAAAAGTTTTAGTTTTTATTTTAAACGAACCTAAATATATATTTGCTAGAAAACAAAGCCCTTAATTCGGCGAATAATTAAAATTTAATTGCGAGACCTGCAGAGCCCAATCTCTCTCTGCCCTTCATTTCCATCATCCCTTTCATCTGAACAAATATACACATTTCTCATCTCCCGAAGCCCTTTGATTATACACGGCGCGTCGGTCCGCTCGCTCGGAGTCCAGTCAATGCAATCGACCTAATCCAATCTTCCGGCGTTAATTTCGCTTATTTGCCTTTCAAGCTCCACTTTCACACGCGCGGCCGCTCTGTTATTTCAAGCCGGCTAAGCTTTTTCGAGTGGCCATTCGGCTCGTTTACGAGCGTAAGCGCACATATACATATATGTATAATGTGGAGAGCTCGGGAAATGTTCGAGGCGCATATATAATTACGCGGAACTTTCGGCGCCGCCCGAACGAGCGCGAAGCTGCGTGCGAAAGCGGCGCTCCGAAAAAAGAAAAACCGACAGCCGCCAATCCGCCGCGGGGCTCTCGGGGAAATCCTTTAGAAGGTATATACTCGAGAGGGCCGATGATGCCGTCGAAATGAGGCGCTCGCTTTGAAGCGCGTGAAAAGCGCTGCTTATTTTCCCGACGCTTATATTTCTTTCGGCGCGCGGTTTAATCGATCGCAGTTAGAGAGGGGGCCGCTTTTCACTCGCGCGAATAATGATAAAGCGAGAAAGCTGCACCTCGCCAAACTCAAAATCAATCTTCGTTCCGCATGGCCGTTCTCGGGGGAGGGGGAAAAAATTCAATTTTACAGAGTGGAAATTTTCAATCGAGGAATTTTCGAGCCTCTCTATCTAGTTGCAGTCGGTCAGACGACGGTCAGGTCGCTATTACTTTCGTCCGCGTCAATGGCGGCGGTCTCTCTTTTTCCACGGGTTTCTATATATAACTCGCTCCGGGCTTTCAAGCAGTTCGCGGGCTCGGGCTTTAGCCTACCGGTCGAAACTTTTGTGCATAAGACGCTTTCCGATGGATTTTTTCGAAATGCTCTCGCGGAGCGCTCAATGGCGGGGTCTGCTTCAAAGTGAATAATGAAAAGCTCTTATGCGCGCTCTTCGATCTTATTCACTGCCGAGGGTAACAATTTCGTAGAGTATACGTAACGCTTTACGCAATTTCGTCCGAAAAAAAAAAGACGTTGCTTTATCGGGAGGATGAATGAGAGGCGCAATAAAAGACGTTCTTACGTTTATCATTCGAGTTAAAGGAGAGATATTTTTTATTCCTTTCAATTTAGGGAGTCGAGTTTTCCTCCGAGTACTAGTCGGGTGAAATAAAAATATTTAACGACTCGTACAAGCAAGGCATAAACATTCTTATGCAGAACCGTTACGTAAACCATGAAATTTCCCATGTTCGCAAAAAAAACAAAATCGTTTATACTTACGCAGCTCGGCACGAAAACCCGAGCGGCGATGCACTCCCGCAACGCGAGCAACTAGAAAAAAAAGAGAGAGAGAGAGAGACTATATCGCCGCGGCTATTTTAATAACCGAGGTTAACAAAGTCCCGTAAAAGAGGCGAGAGGAGCGGAATCGTTCAATTTATCTTTACGGTGCGCGATGATAAAACGGCTCGCTGAAATATCAAAACGGAGCTTTACGGCCTTACATCGCTACGTTGTCGCGTGCGCTTCTCGTCGGAATAGGAGTATCCGCCTCTGCATCCTGCGATAAAAAAAGAAAAAAAGGCCGAAACAACGAGGCTCGCCGCGCGGACCTTTTTTCATTACTCCCGCGAGCTATTAAAGCGAGCAATGAAACGGCCGATTGGGCTTTATCACTCGTAAATCAAATTTTTCTTCTCCTTTCGCGGCCTGATTACGCGCGGAGGTAGCTCCCGAGGTGCAGGCGTGAGTTGACGATTTTTCGAGCTTTACGGCTCGGGAGTTTAAATAAAAAGCCGCGCGAGGCGCGAACGTTTTCTCCCCTTCCTTTCGAGCAATTAAATTGATTGATTGCTCTTGAAGCTGGTTAATGCAGCGACTCTGTCCAATACTTTCGGGTTTAGCCTTTGGAAGAGAAAATGAAAATACTTTCTTTTACGAACCATTGATTTATACACGCTGCACTTGATAAAGACTATTGAGTTTGCAGTGCTCCGAGTCGTGTCTAACGGAGCATCTATTATTAAAAGAGATCGAAAGCTGTTTTTTACACGCCGCTCGGAGCAATGCGCGTAGCGTATTGCAGTCGGTGAAGCTCAAACAAACCGTCTGGGAAATCGTCGACGTGTAAGCCTTCTTTTTTTGGACGAAGCTAACTGTCGACCTCTAAGGTTAATTGGCAATAAGTCGTCAAAGTTTCGAAAGTGTGCTTTTCTGCCATTTCGACTGTACTCATTGGAGCTTGCAGCGGCTACAGCGGAGCTTTTGTAAATACGCTCCATGTATCTCCGGCGCCTTGGGAACCCCGATCGATCGGTAATTTCTAGGAGAGCGATTTTCCCCAAGCCGCACCTTTTGCCTCCTCCTATACCTATATCGGGAATTTAAGCGCCTTCATTAAGTGCGCCGTTAAAAGCGCCGTCTACCGATCGTCAAGCTCCCTCTCTCTCTCTCTCTCCCGACCGTTCAGCCTTTCCAGCGCAGGTGCCTCCGCGCAGTTCGTTTCCTTTTCTTTTTTACAAATTTTCGAAACGACCGCCAGCCTTGATGAGATCGGGAAGGGATTTTCTCTTTTAAAGTAAGACGCCGGATTCTTCTTTACGGCTTTATTGCCCCCTCGTACATTAGATCAGAGAGTCGTTTAGCCGATATTGCTTTTTAGCTGAGTAACGAGCGGGGCCCTCCCGAAATTTCGGGAGGAAGAAATTTAAGCGCCCCGGAGATTACGATATCAATCGAAGCTGTGCCCTCGCACAATTACAGCTGGCCGAGCGGCATGAACCGCTTATTAAACAGAATTAGCCCGCTGATTACGCGGGGGGCGGCGAGCTGCCGAACAATGTTTAGCAAAAGCCCCGCGAGCTTACGTCTACCCCGAGAGCGCGCGTCGCCTAGTTAATTCTCGTTTCAGCAACTCTCCCGTCTCTCTCGGCCGCTAAATGACACGAGAAGCTCGTTACTCGACAATGAATGCGCCGAGTAACTGATCGATTAAAACTTTCAGTCGTCCCGCGCGCGACGTCGCTGTGCAGCAGAGGACTCTACGCGCGCTAAGCTCCTCGGCGAGACGTCGATTATTCACCGATTTCTCATTAGCGGCTTCCGATCTTTTACGAGTCGGGAAGTCCCGCGTCGTGCTTTGTTTTTTTTTCAAAACCGCGCTTGGTATATACGGAATTGGTTTGTTTTTTGCTCGAGTCGCAAACGGAAAAAAGGAATTAGCAGGTGATTATTAGCGAGCGTAATTTGGTCAGATTTATCGGGGCAACAATGCCAGCCCAGCCGATTGTTTTCTATGAAGGATCATCGGCGAGATGACCGCTAGGCCCCGGGATCGATAAAGCATAAATTAATGGCGAAACTTCGAAGCGAGGGCCCATTCATTACCGGCGGAACCGGTGGTTTTCTGCCGCAAGTGTAAATCAACGCGAAACTTCAACGGGGGATAGAAACCACCGCCGGGAGAGCGGGAGAGCGCAGTTTCAACTTTTACTCGTTTAATCGCGATTGCCCAGTTACCGAATCGGGCTGCCGTTCTTTTTTTCCCCCCCAAAAAAGAGGGAAAAAAAATATATTACCGACCTGTGTCTCAACGCTCCTATCGCCGCGGATATTTTTTTTTCAGATCCTAATCGCCCCGGTCTTATCTGCAAAGGCTCTCACGCGAAATTCGGAATTATCTTAATTTTAGCAAACTATTGTTCAATCGCTCAAATGTATGGGGGCATTAAAGTTTATTCGCTTTGCCAAACAGGACTGCGAAACTAGATTCGAATGATAAAACGCGAATACTTTTCATAATAAAGCAGTATAAATTTCTTGCATAAAGCGCATTTATAAAAATGAATTAGTAGGCCGATTCAGATTACTCAATTCCAGGAAACCGGACTGTATCAGTATGGTAATTTAATCTGTTTACTCGCTTTTTAGTTTATTTTATCGCTTATTAAAAGTGATGCGCAAAAGAGGATTAAGGATAGCTTTTTACAAACATTTCTCGGAACTCGCTCGGATTACTATCAAAGAAAATTAATGAGTTTTTACTTTGCGAAAAAAAAAATTGTAATTTTCACCCGGCAAAGAATGTATTTAACGTAAGATTTGCGTAACATCGAAAATATTCGCGTGTACACCGAGTGCCGTAACTTTTAACTCGTAACGTTTTCTGCTTCATAAAATTTACATTCTTTGCAAAAGTTTGCAAGTTATTTTACAAACGCTCAATCCTCGAAAATGTGCGATACTTAACATTTATTGATCAAATAAACATGAATTTAAAAGTGAATTTGCAATTACGTTACGTGCCGGAGAAGCCGACTTTTTAATGCTTAAATTTAAGTGCCTTTATTCGCAATCATTCATATCTTTTATAACGTTCCCTACGATTATTGCCGTCATTTTATTTACACAAACGCGCATTTCACACTGCTTTATTAACACGCATTATTATTTCCGGTATTACTCAAGCATGTTATAAAGACAATGTTTAAATTAATACGATAGCTTAAAAATACTTTATCATTTTCCAGATACTCAACAGTTTTTTTTTCCCTCCCGTTTCCGGAAATCTCTGCGACCGCGAGAACGTCATCGCATTCGCGGCAAAAGAGCCGATAAGCCAGAGAGAAACACAAGCCAGAGAGGCGCGTATCGAACTCTCGCGAAGGTCATCGTCGGCGGCGCCAGTCGCGCTTCCCTTCC
The DNA here is from genome assembly GCA_900474385.1 of Ormyrus pomaceus. Classification (NCBI taxonomy): domain Eukaryota; kingdom Metazoa; phylum Arthropoda; class Insecta; order Hymenoptera; family Ormyridae; genus Ormyrus; species Ormyrus pomaceus. Next base: position 52,864 of record UCOM01000188.1, read on the forward strand.
TCGAATTTCCGCGGCCCGCGATTTCAATTTCGAGGCGTAATGACGCCGACAGCGAGGGGCGCGAAATTGCGGGGCCCCTGGAGAGGCGTGCGTGCGTTCGGGCCCCTTTGGCGTCTGCGCAGGCACAACGCACTGACCTACTTGGGGGTGGGCCTGGAAGTCATCTTGGCACGTTGGCCAAATCGCAAATTGCTGTCCGAGAGCGAGAGAGAGAGAGAGAGAGTAATCTTAAAAAATGGGAAAACGCTTAATGGAAAGGCTCGCTTTATCTCGATGCTTCGCCGCCGCTTCCGTTTCGAGCGAGCATTTATATATACGTCGCTGCAGCCCGCCGCCGGGAGGAAGCAGACGCGCCGCTCCTCGGTAATGGCCGAATTAATTGAATTTGTTTTTCGCCGAATTTAAACGACTTTTGCTTATCCCCCCCGAGGGAGTTTTCCAAGTTCCGTGTCGCGAACTCGGCCAACTCCTCGGGTTTATTAATTGCGCCGCGCGCGAAAAGAAGGAAAGCGCGGCTTATATCCGCCCGAAAAACAGAGATTCCACCTTCGACAAAGCTCGTACGCACGCAGCGCTTACACGAATCGACACTCGTGGCTCGAGCGTCTTTGCGAGCGGCCTCGCGCAGTCTTGAACTTTGTCCTAAAGGCATTATATTTTATAAGATACGAAGTCGTATAACCCAGTGCCACCCTTAGAGCTCGGTAATATGCATAAACGGATTGTCCCACAAACTTGTAAGGGTTAAGTTTAGCGTGACGGCTGCTGCACTCGCTCGCTCCGCCCGCCTCGCTCTCCTCCTCCCTCGCCCCGCGACTTTTCCTCTCTTTAAAACCACCCGCCCAAATGAATTTTCCTCCCCTCCGTCGAGGTTTTTAATTCGCAAATTCGCTTTGCCGGGGTGTGCGAGCGAGCTGCGCGTCCACCGTCGAGCGTTGGAAAAATGCTGAAAGCCGAATGCAAAGCAGCGGCCTTGAAGGTCTCCGGCTATTGCTCGTGTACGCGAGACAGCGCCCGAAGGCGCGCGGCGACGCAAATCGGAATTACGAATGCAAAGTCGAGCTCGGAGAGAGAGGAAGGTCCGCGAAGAGTTATAGTCATCGGGAACGTCGGCTCGCTCGTTATACCGAAGCGCACAAAAGCCGCTGTCGGGGGAGGAAAGCAGATCAGGCCAAGTTGAAAGAAAAAGGGCATTACGCGGAACCGCGACGCGGCTCTCAAGTTTTGAGCTCGATAAGCAAAGGCCAAAGTGCTTACTTAACGAGTGCGACGTACTCGAAGGGCCGGCGCAGGAAATCTAAGCGATTCGAGGCGTCAGCGTTTCAGCCCGAAAGCACATAATCGCGCGCCTCTCCTCCTCCTCCTCCTCCTCCTCCAGCTCTCTCTCTCTCTCTCCGCTTCTTGTTCTTTTGACTAGATGCTGCCGCTGCTGCTTTTGTGTATCGCGGCCGGGAATCGGGCCGAGTGCGCGCTCGCCTTTTTCCTCTCCGAGATGCGCGATAAAAGATGTAGTCGGATATTACCGGGCCGAAGGTATAGCGCGCGACGGCTCTTGGTGCAGGCCGCGCGCGTCGATTTCCTCCCCCCGCGCTCTTGACAGCTTGCGAAATCCTAGTTTTTTTCTCTCGAGGTGCAAACGGGCGGAGCCTCGTCGAAATCTTCCTCGCTCTCGAGAATCAATTTACCCGCGAGGTCCGTCTGACGTTTGATCGAAAGCGAGAACACGGCAAACATTTGCTCGGATAATGGCATTAAGAGGCATGAAATTTTAGTCGGAGCTGCCGGCCACTTAAAAAATAGGCCACTTCGATCGGCAATAAAGATCTCGGATCTGATATTTTACGTAGATCGCCGGTAAAAGGGCAGGGGGGGGGGGGGTAACGGTTCGATGGCTTTCTTCCAGCCGGGGCGCAAAAAGAGCTTCGGCCTGCCGCGAGCGGAGCCGCTCTGAAAAAAAGGCTAAAACGCAGTTTGCCCGCTCGAAAAAGGGCAGGATTTATTAGTTCCATTTTAGCTTTTCATCCTCCGCTGACACTCCGGACGGGTTGAGTCGAAGAAAAATTAGATAGATCCGTCCATTATATTCGCGCGCGTCCAGATAGAGAGGGGGAGAAAGCTACTTTGCTCAACCGCTGCGTTTAAGTGCACTTTAGTCGGAGTAATGCACAAAGACGCTGTCGAGCTTTGTGGCCGCTCGCGAGGAGGGAAAGAGGGAGAGAGAGAGAGTCGAAAAAAAAGAGGAGAAAAAAGGAAGGCGCGCGCGGAAGAAGAGGAGAGCGAAACGTAAAGATTAAATTGAAAGTTACCGCGCGCCGGCCGCCGCTCTCCGCTACCGGAGCGCATATATTTCCCAGTAATTAATTATTCCTCTTTCGGCTCGGTGTAAATTCATTATCCTCACCTACCAGCCCTCTTTCTATTCTTCTAATTAATTCGTTTAATTAATGACTCGTTCGAGCGGGAAATAAATATCGCGGCGGCTGCTGCTGCCGCTGCCGCCCCCGGCGGGAGTCCGCGCGGCCCGCTGCGGCCGTTTTAATAATGCTCATTACACCGACGAGCAAATTAGTTTGGAGTCTTCATTTGAATAAACGAACAGTTTTGCGCCGAAAGTTTCGGACACAAGGTTGACGGAACGTCGGCCTGCAGCCGCGGGGAGCTTAAACGGCCGCGACACGCTGCAGCAGTGCGCGCGCCGCTTAAAGTTACACAATTATTCAATTTGCAGCAAAGCTCTTTGGGGCTCAATTAGGAAATTTATCAAGAGCTTAACGGCTCGAGGGTATCGATCTTTTCGCGGTTTAGTATCGTATCCGCCGGCGGTATGATCCCTCTCCATTCCCGGCGAACTTCGAAATCCAACAGCTGCGATATAAAAAAAAGATCCTCGGGGTATCTCGCGCGGTCCATCGGCGGCGAAATACGTTCAAAATACGAGCGCCGTCGTAATCCGCATCCGCGGCCCGAAGTGGCTTTAATTCGGCCCCTCTCGGCTGTATAAGGCGAGAGACGCCGGAAGCGCCGCTCAAGATGACCAAACCGCGCGGCTGATAAGCTCTCTCTCTCTCTCCCTCTCGAGCTTTAAGCTTCTGCGTGCAAGCTCGAGTCTCGGCTTACAAAGCACCGGACACGGACGATGATTCCTCTCCATTTGTGCGGCAAGATGTACACTTGATCCCCGGCGAGGGGCAGCTCCTTTGTTTATTAATTAATACCCTCCCGCTACGGGCTTAATCGCGAGCCGTCGGCGGCTCGTGCTCCCTGTCAAATTTCAGCTCGCGCGCGGCCCGTAGCGATCTGCGCTTGAGCGGAAGATTAAAAAGCGCCTTTTACCCGGCGGTAAATAATCCGATCGCGAGCTTCCTCCTCCCGGTTTAATTAAGCCAGAGGCATAAATCAGAGAGGCATTATGAATCCTCGGCCGGCCGAACCAACAGCCAACTCGTCCGTCCCCCCGCGACACGAGTTAGCCTCTCGATACGTACACAGGCAAAGAAAATTCCTCCTCCTCCTGCTCCGGAGCGGCGGCCGCGCGGGTGGCGGGAAGCGGGACGGGAAGCGACGGAGGGAGGGCAAGCGGAGGAGGAAGAGGAGTACGACTCGAGTACATACGTACACTGCGGAAGCGACTCTTCGGGGGCTGGTTGGCTGCCGCCTCTCTCTCTCTCTCTCTCTCTCTCTCCCTCAGCCGCTCTGTGTCTGTGGGTCGATCGGTATCTGGGTCGCGGGTTTTGGCAGTAGACCCGCTGCTGCTGCCGCCGCCGCCCGAGCCTCCTTCGGTCAATGAAAATAGTTTATCGCTTCGCAGCTCTTTAATGCTCTCCGGGCAGCCCTCGGCGCCAGCAAGTCCGCCGGGGACAAAAGAGCCCGCCGCGCAAGCCCGATTACAAATCCTTCGCCGAGTTATTAGGAGCTCCCTCTCTCGAGCCAGCAGCGCGGCTTTACGGGGAGGGGGGGGATCGAGGATTTTACGACGCGGAGCCCGCCGTGTTTTGCATTCGCGCGCGCGACTCGACTCGGCGAGAGAGCTGCGCGCCATTAGAAACACCTTGTCGTCCCCTCGGATTCGATCGAGAGGTTTTTACGTCGTACCTCCAGCGGGCTTTGTCTCTCGGATTTAAAGCGGAACTCTCACGGAGGAATGAGAAAAGACCGAAGCGCCATCGAGAGTCTCTCCAAGGACGAAATCTCAAGCCAACCGCGGGCGCATCGCGCGTACATCTTCGGGGGCTCCCGCGTCTTGCGGCCGGCCCGAGGGTTCATCGGCCGTCGCGAATTAGCGTAGATCGAAATCGGCGGCGGAGGAGGACGGAGGAGGAGGAGGAGGAGGAGGATCAGTGACCCCGGCTGGGCTCGCGCGAGATTGGCATTGTGTACGCGCGCGGCATTGATAAAGCCCTCATCGAGGCATAATCCTATTACGGACACGCGGCGTGCCTGCGCAGCTCCTCTCCGCTTGCGATGCGTGCGATGACGAGCGCAGCGAGCTTTTATTGCCGCTCCTAAGCTCCTCTCTCTCTCTCTCTCTGCCTGAGCACCGACTTTGTACTTTATGCCGAGCTGTTTCTTTTGCTTCGCCAGCCGGGATTCTTCTATTGATTCGGAGGTATATCGGTTGAGTAGCGCGAGGCAGAGGAGTTTTTGAAAAAATTGCACTTTGCTCCGGAAGACCGGCAGTTTATTTTCTACCTTACTCGAAAAGTACATTTGAATCCGATATTATTTAGAACCTAATAAATGCAGAAATCGCGCAAAATACGCTTAGCGTGTCATATATACGTCGAGGGCGGAACATCAGCCGCGGCGAATCAAGTGCGGCCGACTGCACCGCGGCGCCGCAGAATCTTCAATAGTACCCCCGTCGGAGATTAATAAATCGAAACTCATATGCGGAAGATAAAAGCCCGCCTCGGCGGGAAGAAAGAGGCAGAGGAAGCGGCGGCGGCGACGCAGCAGTGATATCTGTCGACGTCGAGGCAGCCGCCGAATTTCCATGACGCTTCGATTTGAATATTTCGTCGAGTCTGGCTGACTGCGCCGGCCGAAATTCCTATCGCCTCGGCTGCGCATCGCATCGGCAGGTGGGGGGGAAGCGCGCGGAAGCTCGACGGAGACGGAGATAGAGCCCAGGATTCGAGATTCCCGAGGATTCCGAGAAAATGCATTGGTAAACGGCGGCATATTTCGAGGCATATTTCCAGCGGCCCTCCCTCCCCCCCTCTCCTCCGCTCCCCCGAGCGGATAATACCTTAAACCCCGTATACTTTATTCAAGGCGATCCGACGGCCGCCCAGCTGATCCTCCCGCGGCCAGAATTTATGTCAATCAAATTCTCCGGTCCGGTGTGTATCTATTACGAGCCCGAGGACGCCTCCCCCTCCCCTCGAAGGGGCTCAAAGAAACACTTTGCGCGCCAATTTACGGCTCACGCCCGTCCTATAAAGCCGCCAACTACTGACCCCGAAGCTTCTCCCGCCGCGTCGGGAGCTTTTCCGCCAAAGGCGCAAGGACAAGCAATCGCGCACTGCGCAACTACTTTTTTCGGCCTCTCCGCAAAGCCCCCCCCCTCCCCTTCCTGCAGTTTCTTAATCAATTAAACAGTTTAAAGCTCTTTGTAATTCGAGACTCGCAATTTTCCTCGGAGCGAGCCTGCAGCCGCCTTATTGAAAGCCGGACTAGTTTGACCTTGTTCGCGTTAACCTCACTTTCAGCCTTAATTTGAATTTGGCCCGGAGCCGCCGAACTTGAATAATCTCGCGCGCGGAGCGTAAATCTAAACGCGCCGAATAAACAGAGCATCCCCGTCGCTCGGGCCTGGACCGCGCTGATAGAGTTCTTCTCGATAAATTCCCAAGCGGGGCCAAGTTCCCCCCCCCCCCGATTCTCGTATAGGACGCGCGCGGAGCACACCGGATATATATAAAGCCAAATATGCGCTCTTTCATTACTCCGAATTTCGCGTATATTAAAATTCTTCCGAGACTCGGCTCGTCGTCGCGAGCGTCGCGGGTATAAAAGCCCCGAGAGCCTTTCAGCGGCGCTTATACTATATATCCGCGGGAGCGGATTTAGCCTTGGGAAATGAAATTTTTCCTTCCCAATTAGCGTGATTGAAGCTCGGAATGAAAAATCCATTAATACACCCCCTCCCCGGCTCCGCGAGGCTCTCGCGCGTCCTTTTAATTATCCAGCTCCACCTCTAAACGAACTCGTCAGGGATAATCAAACGGCGGGTAGATCAAACCCAGAGAGCAGGAGGCATCAAAGACTAATACACAAGAAAAGCAGTTAATACCGCGCGCAGTTTTCCGCGCGACCTACATCGGCGGCGGCGGGCGGCGGGGGGGGGCGAATTGCGCTCGGCCGCGGAAAGGGGCGGGAAAAAAGCGCGAGCGGAAAAAGAGGGAATCGTTAATCTCCATCCCTCATTTCGCGCCGCGGTGTTGGTGTATCCGACGTTGGCCGCGCGGCGCGCAATCGATAAGACCGGGACCTCGTTAGACAAAGTGCTTAGAGATTGCCGAGATTACCCCCCCGCGAGGGATGCTGCTGCTGCTGCTGCTGCTCGGGGCTGATTAGCCAGAGGGCTCGCTGCTATTTCGGCCTGTCTGCGAGGACAAAGTCCCCCAGGTGCTTTTACCGACGTTTCTTTCTCACCTACAGCTGCTGCTCGCGGCTAATTCGCTCTCTTTAATTGCAGGCTCAACTCGTTCGAACGCGAGCTGCTTCTTTTTTTTTTCCCCCCCGACATTTCGGTTTAAATGTTCTCTCTTTTAGTTTTTCGTGCCGGCTAATTTTCCATCGTTTTCATACGTGGCCCTATTGGGACTCTGCCAAGAGGCTGTTAAAACGTTGAAATAGCAAACGGAAAATTCTCCGGCGAAATTATACGCTCTTCGAACGACCCGAGAATAGACTCCTCGAGGCCCCGAAAACGATCCCATTGAATTTCTCCAGATTTTTCTATCCGAGAGGCGAAACGGCAATTTTCCGCGAATTAACATACAATGCATTATTTCGCCATTACCCGGGACTTTCGTCCGCGCAAAACGTCGGCCGCGTCGAGAGAGGAAGAGAGGCCAATTTGCATACTCCCCGTCGCCGCGCGCACATCGACGCGGCGCAAATTCAAAGCCGCACGCGGCGGCGGTCCGCGACGGAGAGAGAAAAAGGGCTGAAGCTTAAAAATCTATTCGCCGTCGCGGGATCCAATAAGCATAGCGGCTCGCGCCGTGTGGGTGGCCGCGATATCGGGCCAACGCTCGGCAGTCTACTGCAGTCGTCGGAAGGTCGAGCCTCTCCGACGAGGAGAGAGGGGTCGATATCGCGGGGCCGCGGAGGTATACGTCACGCCGGGGGAGCTGCGCCGCGCCTCCCCCAACTCCGAGGGCCGCTTATCTATTATGTTCCAGCGGCGTTTGGTACTTTGGTACAATAACCGGACGACCATGAATCTTGAACGGCGGAGCGGACAAGCAAGCCCGCTCCTGTTATGTCATTGCCGCGGGGAGGAGAGATCTATGCGCGCCTAGGCTCTCTCTCTCTCCCTCTCTTTGGCGCAGCTTCCATTTTTCCGCTTCTTGGCTGCTGCGAGAGGAATGTTTGCTCCTCGGTGCTTTGGGCATTTTACCTGCATCGCTCGAAATTCGCTTTCCCACGTATAAGAAATTGGAGATAAGCTTGGAATCGCGTATATGCAGTATCACGTTACAATATTTTAATACACTAAAGAATCATGTTTATACGGGTTTCTAATAAAATACCTAATGAATTCCATTAGTGTAATCGATGTTTTCGCAATTTATAAGAAAAAATTTTAATTTTTCAATATAGTTTATGTTTCCGTTTTACAATTTATTTCTGATAATAGCGAAGCGTTTAACACACCGAAGCAATTAGCGGAGCAATCGCTTATCGAATTGCTTCCGAAAGTAGTTTACCATTACGAAACTCCCCAGCAACTTCACAAGCAATTCATTAATAAATCTCGCCGCCAGCGGCACAAGACAACTCGTTGGACGAAACGTTATTGGCTCTCGAGATCTCTCCCTGCGAACCGAACAAATGCAGAATTCGCTCTCGAGACCGCTCCGCGCGAAGATTCCGAGCGGCGGCGCGGCGCCAGGCAGCCCCAAGGTGAACTGAATTTTTGCCGCGCGACTCTTTCACTTTTCCCGCTCTCGGAGCTCTCGCGACGCCTACGCGCCCCGCAGTCGATATATGCTCTCTCTGCATTATGCATGCACGCGCGCGCGCGCGCGCCTAGGCTGATTTCGTAAACGAACGGCCTTTTAGCGCCGGCGATCTTGTTATGTTCTTCTGTGCGCCGCTGATTCCGCTGGAAATACACGTCGCCGAGTCGTCGAAGGAGGCGGCTGATTTGTTTCGCTTCTTGGTCGCCGATTCGGGTGTAATATGCGCTAGTTTTTATTGCACTCTTAAACTTTGTAATTTACTCGTCCGACAAATTCTTTTGCCTTAAAAAAATTCAGAAAATTATGCAAATCTCGGCTCTTAATATTCTTAAAGTTTTCCAGAACGGCGCGCTGCTACAAAATTTAATAACGGCCTCGCCCCCGCCTTATTAATTACGCGAGAATCCTAATTTTTTAATTTCGAGCTCGAACGCGTTTGCATTCGCAATTTTTTAATTGAACTCTCGACATTTGTTCGTGCACCAAAATATATTTTCAATGCTAGAAGCAACGCGTAGGCGTAAGTGCGTTGTCGGATGGCGCATTCAAACGGCCCAACTACTCGGCCTTCTGGCGCAGGGCAATTTCTAAACAACTGCCCTATCTATAAACGCAATGCACCTGCAACCTGCACAATTTCCATCTTGGCCACCGTATCGAGAGGTAGAAGCTGCGGCCCTTAAAGCGTCTCGTTTATTTTCAAACGGATTTAAAGCCCAATCCGAAGCATCCATTTTGATTCGGCAATTTAAATGCAACCTCGTGCTATTCGTGATTTCTGTACTGAAACGCACGGCAAGCATATAGATTTTAATGGACACGACTGTTGACAAGGAAGTTCATTTAGATCAAACTGCGGTGTATACGCATAGCTTTACTGGTCATTTGATAGACAATCGGCGTAAACCCGCAGCGCGTCCATTACAATAGAGATTAGCCGGAAAGGCTCGCCATGCAAGCCTGCGCGCTCTCGATGTCACTGGCCGAAAAGGTATAGACACGCCAAGCAAAAAGCCGGAGGGGGTATAAAAGCGCAAAGCACAACGGGGGAATAAAGCAAGCCACAACAACAACAACAACAACAACAGGAGGGGGAAGAAAAAGGGGGTAAAAGATCGGCGCGGCAGCTTTGGCGGCGGAGCTCTCTCGCACAAAATCAATAGAGGGCGAAACTCACGTAATATCTGTGCTGCAGTGACATGTCTCCTGCACCCTCTGGTTCGTCGTAGCTGTCGTCTTCCTCCTCCTCCACCTCCTCCTCCGGCTGCTGCCTATCTGGCGAACCCAAGACGGGGAGAGGCAGCCCTTCGTGCCGCCGCGAAGGCCGGAAGCCCTCCTGACATCTCTCGCTTTTCTTTTGCCTTACCCGCGCCGCGCGCTTATTGTCGAGTCGCTCCTCGCAAACGTCCCGGCGGCGCCTCGCGCTTTTCTATCTCTCGGACTGTCGTTGGGAATTTAGCGGCGGCCCTCTCGCTCCTCATTTCCGGCGAGCTGCGGCTCCTCTTCTTCGATCCCGACGGTCCATGTCCCTCCTACTCCCTGTCCTCGTGGCCGTCCATTCAAAAGATACCCCCTTCCTCGTTTTTTTTTTTTTTTTTTTTTGACTCCTTTCCTCGTTCTCTCTCCACGCGGTGATTATTTTTTCGGCCCTTTTCTTTTTTTTTTCTTTTTTCTTTTTTTTTTGCTTTTAATTAGGTCTGTTGTTGCTCCATTTTTCCTTCAGTGCTGCTCGCCGAGTCGCTGCTCGGCTCCTCGCGCGCGGACCCTTTTAAGATACAAAAGATGGTATAAAGGCTTTTGTTTAGCGGGGGAGAGGTGTGTGGGGGGGATGTAGGCTTGAGAAAATATAGATCGCTGCGATGAAATTTTCGAGCTTTCAAGGGGACACCGACGAAGGGGGGGCCGGAGGGCGGAAAGTTCGCAAAGTTTCGGGGAGAGGAGCCGATTTAGCTCGGCTTCTCCCGCGCGGCCTATACACAGCGTGTTGCGCGGCTGAATATCGTTTTATCTGATGGGCGATGTATCATGGTTACTTGGGGAGCGCTGAAAATACGCGCGATCTTCATAAGCGAGTTTATTGTTTTGAAAAATATGGCCCGGGCTCCTCTCTCCCGGGGAAATACGTCCCGCGCAGATTAAAGGCCTTTGTTTTCGCAATGTATTGTTAATTTGAGTAAGCGTACCTCGTTAATTGCTTGAAAAATGTACATTTTTCGAGTGCAAATCTGCTAAAACGTAAAAGTAACGGCACTGCAAGGATAAATTGCTTTGAAAGAGTAATAGGTGTCTTCTGAAAGTTTTAATTAACTTTGTAAAATAGTAAATGCCAGTAACGATTGACCAAAGCGCGTGTCTTGGGAGTAATTTTCACGAGAAAAACAACGGCGAGCACTAAAAATAGTATTCAATTTTTATAAGCACTTGAATCAGTACGACCTTCTGCCAATCGATATCGCAAAGAAATCGTTCTTTGTTAAGCAAGTAATCTAGAGTTCATTCTAAATAAAGACCCTCCATTTTCAACGATTACGTAACTACAATTCTTCTTTAGAGAAACCGAACGTTCAAATCATCTACTCTAATAACTACAATTTTTCTAAATCCCAAACTGAAAGCATTCTTCAAAAAATCCTAGTGAAATCAAGTCAGTCTACAGAATATAGTTGGGCTTAATTTTCAACCGCAGCCAGCAGATCGAGGCGTAGCCTCGTCAATTTTTCGACAAGGAGCCTAATATTCGAGGAGGAGCGAATCTGTAAAATCTTGTACACTTTTACGTCGGAGGCGGCCAAGGCGACGAGCTTTTACCAGGTCAAACGCCTCGGTACATTAACGCTCCCGGCCACTCGACGACTACTGCGACGACGTCCGAGCGAAAATCACTTAGCAGTCGGGCCGAGGACGAATTTCCCTACTTTTCCGAGCTCTACCCATTAGGACTCGCTACACGTCTCGTCCCGTCGCCTTTTTTTCGCATTCCGCCGAGCGAGCTAATTGTTTACCTTTGTTTACCCGACGAATTCGCGATCCCATTTTCCGGCTACTTAGACGCCGGCGGAGTTATACTCTCGCAATTTGCAATGGAAAAAACTCGACGGCGGGAAAAGCCATTAAGCGGCGCGGCTGAGCAAACGCCGCGCGCTGCAATACACGAGCTCTCCTCTCTCTCTCGCTTAACGAGCGGACTGCGTAGCCTGTGCGTTTACGGCTCTGGAAATCCGCGAGAAAAATGCGCGCCCCCGAGGCAGACACGGGCTGACTCCTCGAGATAGAACACGGCTCCCCGCGGGAGAAGAGGCTATTTTTACACGCTCGCCCGCGCGACGAATATTCGATGCATTTCCGAGCTTTTGCGTCGAATCGCCGCGGCTTGGGGTACGCGACGAATTCGTCCCGCTGGTCGATCGTTCAAAGTATTTGCTGCTAATAGCCCGGGGAATGGCAATAAAACCCGCGTATAATTGTGCGTTATTGCGATCGGGACGAGGAGTAGTAGCGATTTGCGAAATAAACGAGGGAGAGAGCGCGAGGCGCGGCAAAAAGATTAAATTGCTTTTCGACGAGGTTCGAAAAATAATTGAGATATCTCCCGCGATGAAAAGCGCGCGCTTAATTGATTCTTATTTAAGTCTCGATTGAATTGCTATCGATTCCGCGCGGGATTGCGATAAAGCGCGATGAATTTCAGCGCGAATACCGGGGGGCGGATAATTTAAAAAAAAAAACGACGGCAGCATAGCGGAAGAATGCCAGAGTTATTGCATCTGCGAGTGAAAAAAACTGCACTCGATCTCGGATCCGTTTGCAGATCCGAGCGCAGCGCAAACAAGCGGCGCCTAATGTACTCGCGGGGCATCGTTGAAAAGAGCAATTAAACATTTCCGGAGGCGCGATAAGGGACTGCCAGAAGCGCAGGTAGAGAAGTCGGACGCTTCTCCATCAGCGACAGATAGCAAGCGACGCGCCGCGAGAAGAGCATTGTTCCCCCGGCGAACTCCTTAGCTCGAATTCTACCAATATCGAAGTTCGACCCTCGCCTACCCCTTCGCCCCGATAGCGGGTCGCGAAGCCGAGCTGCACTTGGCACCGGGCGATAACTCACGCGTGCGCGCCTACCAGTTTACGACGAACAAATCCGCAGGCGAGAGAGCGCCGCCGATGATTTATCGTAATTGTATCTCGGGGGCCGCCGCCCGAGATGCGTCTGCGTCTCTCTCTCTCTGCCCGACTGGCCGCGAACAATTAGTTTTTCAGGCATCGGCGCGGGAATGAAATGCTTAGCTTCTTCGGCTCTTCGTCTTTAAATGCTTGGCAGAGAGAGAGAGACAGATAGACGCGCGGACGTAATTTAACTCGGCGGCACTTGCTTAAAAGCTCGTCTAGCCATTAATCACCGGCTGCTCGTTCCCTTCGAAGAATCATTTTACAAGCCGGGTAATTATTAATTATTAACGCAACCCGAGCACTATTAGCCCAGCCGATTAATAAACCGCCGAGCCAACAATTCGCGCACCTTTGCCGACGACCAGCTCGAGGCACAAAACGCCTATACGTACACTCGTCATTCCGCTCGGGCGAAATTTGCACTCGCTCGCCGAGAGATCTTCCCCCCCCCCTAATTGGATACATCAACTGCTTCTTTCGGGCCGCGAACTTTCCATACACTTTGTCCGCTGCGTAATGGCCTCGGGAGCAGCGGCGCGCGCGCGCGCGAGAGAGTCCCGGCGGGGGAGGAAGCAGCGAACGGAGAGTCGGGCTACGAAAATGGAAATTTTTTCGATTGGCCTCGCGCGCGCCGCTTTCCTTACAATTTCCCCGGAATTCGCCAGCTATTTCGAAACTTTCAATTACTTTTCCTCCCCGCTCCCTCCGCCGCCGCCGCCGACGTCGCGCGCACTATTTAATACAAACTTCTTTTAGATAAGAAGCTCACTGCGAATCAAGCGGCCCGGAAAGCAGGATGAATAATCGATCGGTCGCTTTTGCTTTTCAGAAAAAATATTTTGAAACTCGGCCGATCTGATTAATGGTTATTTACGTTAAACTCTTAATTAACACCGGTTATCAATGACCGGGGTAATTATTTTAAATGGCTCTCCGGGCTTATCTGCGTAAGTTATGCGCGTTTAGCCGGGCGAAATTAATCTCGCGGCTCGATGCACATTTTTCCCGAAGCGGAGCGCCTTTTTTTTTTTTGTTCCTCCCCGCCGCGGGGAATTACGTAAAGCGATCGCGATTAAATCATAACGCCGAGCAATTTGTCAGCGCGCAAAGAAAGAGAGAGCGAAAAAAAAGTGCGTGCGCTCGACTAGACGGACGCATTACAAGATCGATGAGGCCGACACGACGATGTTCGTCCTCTTGTACACCTCTCTCCCTCTCTCTCCTTTTTATATCCGGCCCGGAGAAATAAGTCGGGGGATCTACGAGGCGTAAAAAGTTTTGATCGCCCCCGTCTATATACTCCGCGCTCGTAATATTTAGCTCGACTTTAATAGAATAGAGAGCTCGGGACGCTTTAAGCTGCAGTCCGCGCGGACGTTCGAAAATAGGGAAACTCTAATTTATTAAATTTGTGTCCTTTGAAGAAGTGCGCCGCGATCGAGGAGTGGTGCATCTCTGAAATTCGATTATAATTAACTCCGCTGCAGATTCGCTCGGGACGATAACCGAGGCGCAGCTCTGCGACTCGATTTCTCGCGCCGCACCGAATCTGTCTAAACGCGCGCCCTTCCGCCCGACTAATAATCCCCGAGTGTTTCTAATCGAAAGTCTCGGGCTGTGCAGGATGCAAATTTTAGTAAGCCTCTTTAACTCCGACTGGAAAATAATCCTAATTAAGTTATAAGCGGCAGATTAAAGAGGAAGCCCTGGGAGCACACATCGTTGAAAAATTTTCATGCGACAGTCTTCCTCGAGATTTAAAATCTGCACAATTCCACGAAGCATAACTCTATACAGTAGATCGGAAAGTCCCTCGTTCGCTCGACAACCACTGTATTTACCTCGGCGCCGCAGCGAAATCGCGAAGGGTAAATCGTCAAAATTGACGCACCCGCGCACTTTTGCTCTCGCGAGCGAGTGCGGAGAGCGTGCCCGAATCTCCGGGATTTACGACTCCTCGCAATCGCGCGCGCACGCATTCTCTCGTTCTCGTTGTATCGCGCGCTCCATCATTCTCGGTTTCCATATAGATCCGAGAGCCGAGTAATATGATTGAAATTCATTATCCCGCGCGCCGTCGAGCCGCGTTTATCGATGCGTCGGCCGTATTAGCGGATAAGGAGCCGCGACTTTGAAATTTTTTCGATGGATATACACAGCCATTGTTTTTATTGTCGCCGCGGGGAGAGCCGATCGCGGCCGCCTCGGAGCCGGGAATTTAAATTGGTATTTGAGGCTTTGCGTTACATCTGATAGCGGGAATAAATTGTCGGGGGACAATGAATGAGCACGTTGGGGCCTAGAAATTTACAAGGCAAGCTCGTTCGATCGGGCATTTTTAACAATTTGATAAAACACTAATACTGCCGCGGTCGACTGTAAATTGTCTTAATGGCCAAATACGTCTGATGCACGATAACTAAGTGATATTAAGTGGTTGTAATAGAAAACCGCTCGAGTCTCCTTTGCTTTTGCTAAATGCAATCTTTATGCATCGCATGGGATTGGAAGTGAAAGAATTCGCGAAATCGTTTATTTTAGCGCACACCGAGGTCGTTTAATTTTATTACTACTTCTCGGTATTAAATTCAAAGAATGCACCAAGTTGTTGAAAAAAAAACTCGATATTACACGTTATCCGAGATAAAAAATTTCCTCGAGATTACAAAACATTCACTAACTGAGGCAATAAACCATGTTTCGAATTCCCTCCAAGAGACACTACGTATAGCAAAGCAGCCCCCTCGGAATAATAAGCAGATTGCAATAATGACGCTACTCGGAATATTCGTCGTTAGAGCGATCAGCCCTCTCAGCAGTACCCTGAATACCTGCCGGGTATAAATTCTCCGAAGCACTGCGCGCGCCGCTTAATTCCTAACAGAGCCACTAGAGCCGATTGCACTTTCAGGCGAGCCTGGAATCAGCTCTCTGCCGGCGTCTCCGAAAAAGCTCCGGCCGCGTCAAAGCTCTCGTTACCTTTACGCGTAGCTGCGTCTCGATTCGCGGGAGGGAGATATTCCATTCGTCGGGAGTATACGCCTGTTTGCCGACGCGTAATTGAAGCGCCGAGCTGCTCTGTGTATATATAATTGCGCGGATGCGGAGGGGGGAAGGAGGACATAAAAGCGAGGCGACGAGACGCCGAAGACGGAGCGAGCCCAGGCGGCTTTAGTAATAAATGCGGTCGCCGAAATTCATTAAGCCCCCGGTGGTGATTATGCTCCCGGAATTCGGACGCGCCATTTTCTTACGAGCCCGCCACTAAGGGTTATGAATTTTTCGGGCTTTTAGACGACGGTTGGTTAATTGCTTTTCTAAGCTGCTTAATTTTCTTGATTTCCTCGGAGCTTTTGTTCTCGAGGTTTTTACTTTCGAATAACTGGCGCAACTTTTCATCAAAAGTTCGATAGGACAATGCATTTGAATTTTGAAGCAATTGAGTAAATGGAATTCGGTATTGAAAACGCATAATAGGAAAAGGCAATTTCCTTGTTTATATCTGTGATATTCCGTAGCCAATAATTTTGGCAGGAAAAATTGTTCCCACTTGAAAAATCAATTCCCAGGCGCATTAATTACAAGCAAAACTGGGTCAAAATGAAGCGGGCGAAAATTGCAATTAGCGTGAAAAGGCCGTGAATTTGGTAAAAAAAAAAAACGCCTCCATAAAAATCAGCGCCGCGCGGCCGTTCATTGTTTATTCCCGACAGGAGCCGAGAGTGGACTCGAATAATTTACAGGCTGCCGCGAAAACAAAGTGAAAAACAAAATAAAAAAAAAAAAAAAAAACGCCCCGGCGGCGCGTCAAACCGAACGCCTCCCGTTCGATTTAATTATATTTGCAGGCAACCTCCTCGCGGCGACTGGAGGCTTTTCGTTTTTCACGCCTAACGCCGGAGAGAGAGGTTAATCGAAGCGGACTGACCGTAGCATTTTTCGCTCCGCCGCGGGGAAAGGAACGAGGAGGAGGAGGAGGAGAGGAATTCGCTCGATTTATCGTCCGCGCAATTACAGCGGAAAAACGCAAGATAAGCCCAATTCGTCAGCGTCAAACATAGTGATGGAGCTCTCTCTCTCTCTCGGCGCGGGCAGTCGGAACTTTTTCTCTCGCCGCACGTAGCCGCGCGGCAGGCCGCGCTCCGATTCGATTTTTCCGAGCTCTTCATCTCCGCGAGCCGCGTAAACTCGATTGAGGCATCAAACGCCTCGATCTTTCTCCCTCGCCTCTTTATCTCGCGCGGCCCCCCCTCCCCGGTATGCATCAAACTATTTCACGAGATGAGAAAATTCACTCTCGGTCTCCTGCGGATGCGAAGCCTCGGCGACGTCATTTTTAAACCCGGGGAGATAAGGTCTTATTCAATATCTATTCGTCATTTTTTACGATCCCCTTTTATTTTGCGCGCCGAGCTGCTTTTTCATTCGCCCTTGTTTTTTCCCAAGGAGTCGCGCGCGGTTATCGTCCCTCTGCGATCGGCTCTCTGAAATCTTAAAACTTTTCTTTTTCTTCTTCTTTTTTTTTTTTTATAAAAATGCTCGCCTGGGTTTTACGATATTTAAAGTTTTGGAAGCTTGTGAATAAAGAGGAAAAAAAATACCGAGTCGCTGCAGTTATGAGAGAGAAAGTTTTAAAGAAAATGAGCTCTGCTAGGCCTAAATCTACTTGACTTACTCTTGGAATCCTGCGGCGAACAAACAGAAATCCGGGTTACAGAAAAGTAAATCCCAAACTCTCAAGTTATAAGCAACTATTCGAAGGAATTGTTTTTAAAATAAGATCTACCTTTTCGCACTTCAGGTCGCAAGTTTCGTCTGTAAATTAAACGAATTTTCTTAAACATTTTTCTTCGATGAAAATGACGGATTTTTATGCACCATTCAAACGCAATGGATTCCCAGACACTATTGTAATTAACTTTCGAGCAGTAAAGCTGGCTTCAATGGGATAAAAGTTAATTAAACTTTTACAGTCAAATCAAAGTTTGAATTGTTTGTGAACTGGTTAATTTGCAATGACTGCAAGTCTTTAATTCCCAAGCGGTTAAATGAATCTAAAACTAGAAAAGTTTACCCGAACATTTAATTAAAACTGTTATTAAGCCGAAACGTTGCAAAACCATATTATTTCACTCGAGCCCGTCTTCATTTTCGAGCAATGGGAAGAATAATCACCCCCCCCTAATGCTGTTCATTTCCACTCCTGCGCGTAGATAAACTCGTACGAGGCAAGAGTTAAAATTGAAAGCCGCTGAAAAACAAATTCCCGACCCGCCCACTCGGTGAATCGAAAGCCCCGAAATCCGCGAGAAAAAATATGTTTATCCGCGGCGTACGAATTTTTCGTTTCCTCGTTTAAAAAAAAAAAGGGAGGAAAAAATCCCCGCTCTCTCTCTCTCTCTCTCTCTCTCTCTCTCAAAACAAGGCTCGCCGAAGCCGTTTGATCGAGCGCCGACAAATCCATCAAACGCATCCGCACTCGAGCCCGACGATTAATGAGCCCTGGGCACTGCTTGATAATCGGGATGCAAAAGAGAGAGAGAGAGAGGAGAAGGAGAGAGAGAGAGAGACTCGCGATTGATCGCGGCGGGAACGTGCGGGAAAAAATAGGCTCGACTGCGCGCTGAATTCCCCCCGGCTAAGTGATCATCGATTGTCGTCGTCCGCGGTTGTCGGACACGACGGGCGGCGCGTAATAGCGAAGCCAAAGCTATAATGTAAGGCGATGCACCGGGAGAGGCATTACCAGGTCAACGACGATGCGCGCCCCTCGATCAACGTCCGCGAAATGTCAGAGAGAGAGAGAGACGGAGAGAGAGATGAAACGCACTGCCCCCCTTTGACACCTGCTTCGGTATACAAGAGTGATTTGGCGCTGGAAACTAATAAAAACCGCGGCCACCTCCTCGCCGTTATCGATAATCCATCTCGGGCTCTTTTCGTTCCCCTCGTACGCGCGGCGAGCGGGGAAAATTGAACGGTGCACTTGTTTATTTTTTATCAAGCGCCGCTGGCAAAGAGCGCTCCGCGGTATTTACGGCGCTCCGCAAAGTTCTCCGCAATCATTGCCGGGAGTAATAGCGGACGAGCGCGGAGTGGTTAAAGCTTAAGTTCACCATTTGCAGTGAGGACGGTTTAAAGTGCACTCGAAATTAGCCGGAAACTTTTTTCCAGACAGGGAGAGAGGAGCGGCAGCCTTCTTCGGACACGAAACCCGGGGTGGGGGGTGGAGAAGAGGTCTCGTTTTCACAGGCGGCGGGATCGGAAGTGCAGCGAGAGAGACGAGAGAGAGAGAGAGAATTCGCACACGTACGGAGCTCGTCGGATCAGCGGCGCTTCGTCCGGGAGTCGGGAAATGCACCAGGCGCCGAATCGCGGGCAACTGAAGAGAGGCATCCCCTGCTGGGGGCCTCTGGCGCAAGCTCGCCCTGCGCAAACCGCCTCTGCCTCTCTTGGCTGCGCAGCCGCCGCTCTCTCTCTCTCTCCCTCTCTCTCGACGAGGAGGGGGCAAATCTCGTTGGACGACGCCGAGGACACTGCAGAATGCACCCGATGCGGAAGCCAAGGATATAGTCGCCTGCGTAAGGCCGAACCTTTTCCCCGACACAATATTACTTTCGATTCGAGGATAAATAAACTTGCCGCTTTTTCGAAACTTTACATTACCGAGGGGGGTTGGGGGGGGGGGGCTGCAACTTTTCTTCCCGGCAAAGTCCTGCCACTGACGTTCTCGCTCGTCGTCGCTTTTCGGGCCGGTGCGCTCAAACTTTTCCTCCCGATCGTCCTTCAAATTATTTCGCTAAATACACGGGCATGAATAAAATGTCCTCTTCAATTCTATTTGCCCCGACAGTTTTCATTTCTCTCCGCGCGCGCGTCCGCTTTGAGAGGATGCTGCATATTTCATTTTGAGCCTCTCGCACTTCTCTCATTCACCTTTTATTTGCTTACATTTTTCATGCTCCTGCAATATCTCAAGTGCTCGTCGTATTATCTTTTTTACCTTTTCAAATGTTGTTTCACTGTTAGTTCGAGAGGTTTTTCGCGTATAATGTATAACTCTTTGATAAAATAGCCCACTTAATTGGCTCAAATATTAGAGAGATGTTAATTTAACGAAACTGCGTATTTGATTTGGTAGCACTCAAAATTACACAGATAATTATGCGTAAAGCATAAAATAGTCAAAGAACCTTACGGTACACACAGCTGTTTAATATACAGCGCAGATATTTAATCAAGCCGGGCAGCTTTAGCGCGTATAAATGTGTTACAGCCGAGTTTCTATGTCGGCCGGATTTTTCGGTGAATGTATAATTGCGCGAGAGTCGCGGCATTTGATGCTTTCATTTCGCGGAAGTATGATAAAGTCCTTTCGCGCTTTTATCAGTAAATTATTTTTGGCGCGGCGAGTCGCGTTCAATCGGAGTAATTATACGCGTATTGCGAGATGCAAATGTCGCTTAATTCTCCAATCAAATATTCATCTTTTGTTGCAGGATTTGTCTGCGTTTAATTAATAACTTCAGCCGGAGCTTTGACTAAATTTTCGTTTTCTGTGATTGAAAGAAATCGTATTTTTCGAAGGCTTTAACTTGTTAAATTTAATTCAAATAAATTTAATTAAAATAATGAATTGTAAATCAGGATGCAGGTCCTTGAACTAAAACGAATACTTTTTAATAAAAAACCAATATTTTAATTAAATAATGAAGAACCTCTCGATAGCTTTTATATAAAAACCGTTAATTTAAATATATTTATCACTTATTGTATAATAAAACTCTGAATTTGGGCTAAAAAAATTATCTATTTCAAAGCCACCCCATCAGCGGTAGTA
Organism: Ormyrus pomaceus; assembly: GCA_900474385.1. Taxonomy (NCBI): domain Eukaryota; kingdom Metazoa; phylum Arthropoda; class Insecta; order Hymenoptera; family Ormyridae; genus Ormyrus; species Ormyrus pomaceus. Next base: position 73,063 of record UCOM01000188.1, read on the forward strand.
GCAATCAACCCCCCAAAATCTGCACTCACCCTTTTCAATAGCCGATTGATTCGCTAACGAGATTCCCTCACACTTCTTTCGCTCCCCTTAGAAGGTCAACTCTGTTGTTCTAAAGCTATTTCCTGCGACTGAATCATGGTTCCGTTGTGAAATAATTATGCCATTTTGACGAAGCTAAAGGAGATTTATATCGTTTATATTTATTTGAAAAAAAGCATACAATACGAATAACGAATATTTATTATAAAACTTGGTCGACTTTGCAGATAATATCCGTTCGCAAAAAATAATTTACTTTGTTACGCTTTTTAATCGAACCACCGACCTTTCCTGTAATTCAATTCCCAACTTGAACGATGGCAGTCATTATCGAGTCCAAGTTTAATACGAATGAAAGAAAGTGTCTAAAGAAATAAAACGAGAGCTTATTAACGGATATATATAAAATCTCGCATTTTCCCACTTAGTTCCTTATTAAATAGGTCTTAAAAATCGTTTCAGTCGTTAACGGGAAAATTTTTAATAAAGATTCCCCTCGGCAAAAGTATAAGAGAACGAAATATTAAAATGGAGTATCGGAATTTTAGCATGCACAAAAGGGACCGAGCCTCTGCGGAATTCAAATTAGCAAGAGGCAAAGATTCATCGAAACAAAGTTCTCCACCTTTTTTTTACTCGTCGATGCTATCATCGATAGATTTTTCCTTTGCTCTCCAGCGAAATCACCCGATACACATCCGATCGTTAAATCCCTCGGAAATTTTAATAAAATTCTTCACTTTAAAAATAATTTTTTCCACTCGATATTCAAACATTATTTTAAAGCTTAAAAATAAACGATCAACTCCGGGCGAAAGCCGCGGAACATTTATATCAAATCAGACCGTGGCCCCGCGCGCTCGAATCTTTCGGGCGGAAAATTTTCATTCAAATCCTCATCTCTATAAACACCTTCATTCCGTTCAGCGGGATTTCCATTTTTCCGGCGCGCTCCGCTTGTAATAAAGGGCGACCGCGCGGTCCTTTAGCAAACCCGTACCGCGGAAGACACAGCAGCTGCGGGAAACTTTTAATAACGCAATCACAAATCTTCCCCCTCGAATGCTCTCTCTCTCTCTCTCGCGCAGGAACGGAGACAGAAAGGGGTTTAACGAGTCGCGGGCCGTTACATTTTCTCGTTCGCGGGGAAGGTTATTATTGTTTGATTTTCCAAAGGCCGCACGGCGACGAGCCGAGATTCCCCGGGGGGAAAAATGGAAGTCCCCCCCCAGCTCTTTTCCGGATTACTCTTCGGGGGAGGAGGAGGAAAAAAAGGGAGAGAGATTCCGGCGCAATTATGGAGTCGTAAACAAACTTTGCAAGAGTCCCTCGCGCTTAATGCAGTTCTCCTCGAGGAAAATCTCTTCGTTTTTATCCGTTAGCGAGTTTTATCCGTGTCTCTCCCCTCGCCGTTTCGCGTCTCAGTTTTGCGCCTTTCTCCCTTTCCGACTTTAAAAACGGCGTTCGTTAAAAAAAATTTGTAAGGAATCGCGCGGCTTCCTCGAGGCGAGCTCGTGAATAATATTCAATGGGGAAAGTTTTTTCGCGCGCGCGCGCGCTTTCGGAAATTCGCCCCGAGTGAAAAAGCTTCTCCGGTTTTTTTTTTTTTTTTTTTTCTCGGCGAATATTTCATTCGAAAATGCTTCGCGATTTCCATTTTCGACTGCGGGAAAATCACGTAGTGGAAATAAATATTCTACTCGATACGTTAAAGTCGCGTTATTCTCAGTTCAAGAAATACGGAGAATGTCACTTGCAAGTCGGGAAATATTCGTCCGGCCACGCAAATAAATCAGATAATTGCTTTTTCTTTTTTCACTCTTTCTTTGTTTTTTTTTTTCCAATAAAGAACCCGAGTAAACGGATTATAAAAACGACTTTTTAATTTGCACGGGAAATTAAAAATTTATTAATCAAAATAATTCAAGAAATTCGTAAATAAAAAATTACTAGATAAATTTTTTGTTAATTTCCTAAGTAAAATAGTTATCATTGCTTGCATCAATTTAATTTTTTCGAAGGAAAAGATACTAAAAATCCGCAAGTAGACGGAACCATTTTTCGAAACTACAAGAAAATATAAAAGATAGACATTTAATTCAAGACAAGTGAGGGTAAATAGGAGCTGATCTAAAATCTAAAAATACAAATGTTTTGTATCTCGCGCCAAAGCGGTAGCCGAGAGTGTAGCGCCATCTGCTGTTGATAATCTCTAACGTGCAGGCGTTCCGTTCGGTTCGTTCCCCCGCTTTGGACGTCACCAAACAGCTGACGGCGTGCATTCGCTAGATCGACGTAAACAATCGGTTTTGTCCTTTTTTTTTTTAACTTCATGTGTTAGAGCATTTCGCCTGTGAAGTGGATGTTGCAGAGGGAAAATGGGCGTTACAGTGTAAGTAAAATAATCAGTTTTACAGTAAATTTTGTGCGGGTTATCAATATTTTTTTGCTTCCGGTGAAGTTTTGTGGTTATGTTTTGCAAACAAGTGTCGATTGTTTACACGATTGTTACCAACGGCGTTCAGAATTTAACAATTTTCGTCTTCAATTGTATCGGCAGTCTGTGAAATCAATGATTTAATTTTTCTGCTGTTGTAGGTTATACAGGTATCCTATGCCTGAGAACAAAACAGGCCCTCAAACGATAGAATATCTGACGAAGAAGATCGTGCTGTTGGGTGCTGTGCAAAGTGAGACGTTCCTAGTCGACTGTGATACATACATGTCAATACCTCAACTTGGTAAGTACTAAATTTTATTTCCGCAATACGGATAAATAATGCAATAATGCATGATAGCCTATAAATATTTTGTTAAAAAAAATTTTAAATAAAAAAAAGTTCCTGTTTAGCGCGAAAGAAAATTTAATGAAACGAGAATAATTCTTTATAATCGCGATTTAAAAGGAATTTCATATAGTTCAATCGACAAAGCTCATTGACAATAATTGATCCTCAGACTTCGTTGATGCGCAAGCTTAACAGCGAATTGATTGTCAAATTGCTACGCAGCCCGGCGTCAACCGTCTTTTTTCCTCTGCATTTTTAAATCCAGTCCATTGAATCCGATTGTATCCGATTAATTTTTCAGTCGCTAACAGCTTTTTCATCGGCTCGGACGCAAAACCTTCCTATATACGTCTATACACATCTGCCGCTCGGCTATATGCACTTAATGTAGTCACAAAAGGGATTTTTTGCGGGTACAAAAGTCAATTAGTATTTAAAATTTTATCCGCTTCTTGCGCCGCGCTCCAGTCGTAAATCTTTTAAAAGCCTCGAAATTGAGGAAAACTATTTTTACTCTGTTGACCATTATTGTACATTTTTAATGAACAGCGCGTACCTGCATCGCGAGTAGTAGTCGATTTTAAAGCAACTCGAATAATTACGAGCTTCAAAAGTAATCTTTCACCCAAACTAGTTTCCCTTCTAAATCCTCGAAATTTATTCAATTACGCTCGCAGTCCAATTAACTTTTGTCGAAATGAAAATTTGACACTTAACGCCGTCAGCCTCGTCAAACGATCAATTACCCGCGCTCGAAATTCGATTGAACGCGCTTTGCCTGCTGGGCGCGCGAGCGGCTCTCACGCGCAAAAACAACCTCGAAGGCGAGAGGACGAAAATATACTCTCCCGATCTGTCGGCCGGCTGACAGAAGTCAATGGGTCAAGACACACCGGGAGGGGTTCCGCGAAACGCTTAAAAATAGGCGAATCGCCCCGCGAGCTCTCGCGGAGTCTCCCCCTGACAAGCATCGGATTAGCGGTACTCGGGGAAATTAATGTCCTCGGGGCTGAAAAATGCCTAGAGACGCCTGTCGACTACCCTTTCTAAATTTAAGCTTTTCCAGACGCGGCGCGCTTTCCCGCGGACGAGCTTCTTTGTGCGCGCCGCGAGGCGAAGTCGACGCGCTGCGGGACTGCTGCGTTCAACTCGCGTTTAGCGAGTCTTTCGTGCAGCTGTCTTGCCCGCGGTATCTTTTATTAGCACGAGAAATAGATCATGCATTATGGTTCGTTTTGTAATATTTTTCAAAAAATCAGCGACTTATTTTCTAAGCAGTCAAAACGAGTAAATATTTACAGCAAAAAGTTTGCCTCCTCTCTTCTAGGAAAAGCTGATTGAGTCATTCAATTAGAGGTAATTGCCGCGAACCCACAATACAATTATGCGGATGAATAATTCGCCAATCGCGGCCGTTCGCCGAGTTATCAAGAATTTACGAACTCGTCCGCGTTCTAGAATGATGTATTTTTGAAAAATTTAATCATTACCTCGTTTCAAGTCATTAAATAAATTTTAAAGCCCCCCCGTCGGTCCAGGGATGCAATAAAATTTCAGTATTCAGTGCAGCGGGATTAAGTATGCGTAAAGCTGCTTTAATAGTGCATTAAGCTTCACGATAAACCGTCGAAGAACGACTTGATTTCTTTTAACGTCGGTTAAAAAAAAAAAAAAAAAAAGTCGGGGTAATTCGCGCTAGGCCTTAATGCGGCATAAACATTCCATTTTCATTATGTCGGACAGAGTCGTAAATTCCACTATTCGACAGAACCGGAGGAATTCGACTTCCTGGGATTCTTGTCTCGATTAAAAAGGGGTCCGCCTTAAATAGTCTTGATGCCCGCAAAAACCCAGCGTAATAATGACCGTTAGACGCCCAAAATAATTTCACGAACGCAATTACGCAGAAATTCATAAATGATTTCACGTTTACGGTCAGCGCCGTAAATACCAGTCGTCACTGTATTAATTGATACGAGCGATGTAATTTCCGTGCTTACTAATTTTACAAAGGCTCTACGAATTCGTGCCGCATCCGCGTTAAACGAAGAAATTTCCGTGCTCGATCGTTCGTTCGGCCGCGAAGCTCTAACGCAAAAGCTTTTAGCGCTTAAAAAAAAATTAGTAACCACCTCCCCGGAACGGAATAAAGATTAGCCAACGTTTAAGTTCCGATAACGAGTCCGTCCTCCGACGGCTCTAAAATCACCGCTCTCTCTTCCGCCGTTAAAAGCGCCGTAAATTCGTCAGTCGGCGGGGAATCGGTGGAATGCGCCCGTCGCTCTCGCGAGAGCGACGAAAAGCTGCATTCGTTATCGGGGGAGAAATTCTAAGGGCGATGTATATCCTAAGCGCGCAGACTCCGCTCGAGAGTCTGCGGGTAATCCCCCCCCGCCGCCGCCGCCGCCGCGAGGCCGTTCGAAAAATATTTCTACGACGGGATAAACGATTTACGAGCCGCTGAGTGCTCTGAATCATCGTAAAGGGTGCGAGCCGCCTGTCTTAATGCCGCGGCTCTCGACGTCTCTCCTCTCGGGGTCATTGTCGAGGGAATAAAGCCGCCGATCGATTCTTTTTTCTTTTTTCTTTTTTTACGAAAAGGAGAGCGTTCGGCGCTCTTGACAATTACTCATTAGTTTAAGCATCGAGCTTAAATGAAAGATTATTATTGCTTCTCTTCCAAAACTGTTTTTGTCGTGTATATTCAACAGCTGCGCAATATATTCTTAGGAAATCTAATTTACATATACTTGGAAACGCCGAAACGCACAAATTCGTCAAAGCGAAGAGCAGTTGCACAATTCAGCATCCTCGGCTTCAAAGGATACGAAGAAATCTTGGCCAACATAACGAATGAATAAATTCTTCATTTAATGAATAACCTGATTTCCGTACCGTTATACGCAAAGATCTCTCGATGCGGGTTGGTTTCGCAAGCGAAGCTTCCCGTCAGAAGCTCTCGGCAAATCCGAGCGGCGAGCGCATAAGAAATTTTGCGAAAGAAACGAAAACGAAGCGTTACTTCACCTCTCTCTCTCTCTCGTAAATCCGCTTAAGATCACTCCGAAGTAATCCCACTCGGCGAGCCGCTCTCATTGCAAATCTTAGCGCAGCTTCCCCTTGCATCAGCAAAGATCCCCGCGATGCCGTCAAGAGCGACGGCTAATAAACAAAAATTGACTCGCAAATCTTAGACGTCGCCGAGCATTAACGCGAAAGCAGAAAAGAAAAGCAGGCCGAGCGCGTCCGAGGGCGCTCTCGTATAATTATTGCTCGCTCGTTCCGCGAGGCGTCTCTGCAGCGGACTCGGAGAGTCGGCCGAAATCCGCGGCGGCGCGCACATTGCCAGACTCTGGACCCGGCGACGCGTGCAGACTGATTCTCCCGCACTGCGTCACTGCCGCGCGGGAGGGGCGGCAAAAGCGAAAGCGTATTCTCGCCCCGAGAGGTTCAATCCATTTTCGGGTGCAGGCCTGGCAATTTTTTTTTTTTTTTTTTCCGAGCGGCCTCTCGATCGCGCGACACCCCCCGACGATTATTATCGGGCCTTTTGATATCGGGAATCCTTTTTTGGAGCGTAATAAGCTTACTCTTGATAAAGACTTTTGTACGCGATAAAATACGATCGCGTTGGAAGTAATTTTCCAAAATGATTTTATTATTAAAAATCCTTTTAACGTCGCACGAGTTCATTTTCAAAAAGCTTTTAGCTCTGTCGAAGCACGACGGCTGTGTTGTAATGACGTTAAGCATCGTAATACCCTGTAATTGGTCGTACTTTTGACAGAAAGCATCTTCAAAAGTGTAAAAAACCGTTCGCTTCCGCACTTATTTACCCGTCAGAAGTGCCTAGTTTTCTGAATAACGTTGTCGTTTCTATATTTATTACAAAATATATGCACTTCCAGATAAAATTCGTACATTTAAAAACGTTATTGAGCAATTTGAAAATTGAAAGCGGACACCATTATCGTAAAATTGGCGTCATTTAAACGAGTTTATGCGATTTATACTGCAAAGTAACGTACAATACTTTCTCTAACATAAGATTCGTTTAATAAAATCATTTTGAATAACCTTCCAGGCAGTATAAATGTAGGTGTGAACGTAACATTTATTCCAAAGTATAAATCGTTAAGTTATATACAGACAGCTTGTACTGTTTATTTGCAACTTTTCGATAACTATCCCGATAAAGTTATGCCACGTTTCAAAGTATTATTTTCAAAGAACTTATTCGTGCCAGGGTTGACCTCTTGACCAGGCGGGATTTCACGCTGTAAAATTACGGATATTAATCACGTTTTAAAGAGCTATTGACGTTTTCTGCAAAGGTTTATTGAATTTTCTCTTTTTAGAAAGTTCGAAAATTATTAGGTTTATGTAACCCATCTATCCTTTCGGGGGACAAAGTAATGTCCTCGCTGTCTTAAATTTCTGATTTACCGCGTTTTAAACTGTCTTAACCAACACTTATGACTTACAATTCCTTTGCAACTTGGCGATACAGGCATTTATGTAACGCCGAAAAGGCGCCGGAACAAATATCCCCGCTTTGCCAAACTAAAACCGCACCAAGCGCGTAATTGGGGCCAGACTGTCTGTCGAAAAGAGAAGCAGCGCTTAGTTCCCCCACCCTGCAATCTCCTCCCGCGGCACTTGACAATCAATTAAACTTTAGACTTGGGATGATTAATCGCCGAGGGGCTTAGGTAATGCAATTGCAGGCGCGCGCGCACCGCGCCGCCGAGAAACCCCGGGGGCGCGTATAGGTGCGAGAGCGCGGGCGGGCGCGACGATGTCCCGCGATAATTGATGTTTATGCCTCGAGTGAGCTTTGACGCTCTCGTCCGATGCATCGGGACGGCTGACGGATTGCGAGTTGCTCCGCGCGTTCGGGGGGAGGCCAAGCCCGAGAATTAGAGTCAATTGACGTAAAACCCGGGGATTCCGGGCGAGTTTCTCTCTCTCTCTCTCTCTCTCTCTCTAAATAGACCCAATTGATGCAAGATCAATGCGCGCGCGAAAGTAGGTCGACAGGCCGCAGCTCGAAACGTTTATTATCTACGCGCTGTTTAAGCGGGGTATTATAACCCGCGGTGTGCGATTATATATATAGATCGCGACTCGGAAATAAGCCTTTCGAAGGATTAAAAATACTGTGCGAAAGCTCGAGGATTACGCAACTCGATGCGACAATCCGACAACGGCGTCGAGTTGTTCGAGGGAAAAAGTTGTTTTGTAAAAAAAAAAAAGAAAGACGTAAATCTGTATCCGCGATCGAGCCAAGAAAGTCGTATAATTACGTCAATCAAGCGCTCGAGCTTGAATCTCGCCGAAGGTGTGAGAAATGCTCGCGCCCGCCGAGCAGGAAACAGCCCGGCGCTCGGCGCTACGAGCTATCCGCTAAATTTATTAACGCCGAAAATAAGAAGGAGACCGCGCGGCTCGTAAAACCGGCCGCGCGCACCGATTTATCCGGCGCTGAGAGCTTTAAAAAGCCATTCGCCTTGATAAACGCGCCGATAAGAGCTCCGGCTGCTCATTAAAGCCCCTTTTTTTCTCCTTGAGTAATAATAATATCGCGGCGTTTCGAAAACGCGGGTAAACCAGTCGCCGCGCGGCGATCTGCTCGAACGAGTCGGCGCGCGCGACGACAAAAGAGGCGAAAACAAAGGCCGCGGGGCAATGTGTACGGATTTGTCAAGGGAGCTCAGACGGATACTGTGTTTCCCCCGCTGCTATTGCGCATTATTTATCGCACTTGTAATTCGTGTAAGCTCTCGCGCGCGCGCTCGTAATAACCTTCTCTCCGGTACATGCGTTTAACACGGACGCCCGCGGGAGAGAGAGAGAGAGAGAGAGAGAGACGGACCAAATCGCGGCTATGAATATTCAGCGCCGCGCGCGGTTCCGAGTCCCCCGCACTTTTTCGGCGCTTTGTTGTGGCTTCTTGATATTAATCGCGCACCGATGGACACTTTTGCTTTCGGGATATTATCTGACGGTAAATCTTGGGAGAAACCCGGCTGGGTGAGACTCGTTCGAGTTGGGAGCGAGCTTTGTTTTTAAACGGTAGTCGTTTACGGAGAAAAGTTATTTACGCGATGGTAGGAGCAAAATATTCTGCCATTTTTTGCATAAATTAATGATATTATCATGCGCCGTTGGTTAAATTTTTCCACATATTTTTTAAAATCCCCTCTGCCATTAATTACGCGTACATCTTTTATAAATATTTACAAAATCTGCGCATAAATTAACAGTAGAAAAAATATGCAAAATGCGGCGTAATATTTCAAAAACGCTTTTATAAAAGTATACGCCGCGCATCGCCGTATCGTAAAAATACGCGTCTTTACAAAAAATGTAAGCTCAAAGCGATTAAAACTCGTCGCAATAAAAAAAACTAAAAAAACAGGAGCCGTTCCGCTTTCCAGGTCCGCAGCGATCGGTGCACGTGCTGCACAACTCGGAGCAGCCGGCCTCGGTCTTCGCGATCCTGGAGTCCGGCAACAAGGTCATACCGCTGATAGCCGACGGCCTCTTCGACCTGCTCATGCTCAAGATCTCGAGCATCTACTCGAACAAGAAGCAGACCAAGATCGAGTGCAAGGGGCCGCGCTTCGAGCTCGGCGACTTTTGCATCAAGCTCGGCATCGTCACCATGACGCAGAATTTCAAGGGGGTCCTCATCGAGGTAAGAATTTTTTCGAAAGAGTCCTCTTTGGCTTTTTTGAAATGCCGTTTAGTAAAATTAAATTATAGCCTCATATATGATCGTTTTGAGACGTTCAATCCGCTTCTAATGAGATTATCATGACGGATGAGAACAAAAACTTGCGCGGCGACCCTAAAAATATCCTCGAAAACTGTTTATGCATTATTAATTGCGCTGATGAGCGGGAGAAAAAGCGATACAAAATGACGGGGGAAGCGAGAGCCGCAACGCAAAAGAATGTGATTTTCCGGGACATTAACGCCGCCGCCGAAAAAAGTCCGACGGCGGAAAAACGGAAAAGAATGCAACTCCCGACGCAGGTGAAATTGAACGCGCGCGCCCGTACACAAGTGCCGCGCGCTCGCGAACAGCGATCAGTCAAAAACTTTTGACGGAAAGCAGCTGCGGACGATTTCGCGCCAACTGCACCGGCCCCGCGCGGATCGAACGCCGAGGCGGAATTTTAATTCGCTCGGGGAGTGTGTGCGGCTCTTGAGCTTTTTGAAAAAAAGGCTTTCGGGAACGTGGGAAAGGTCGCGCTTCGGGGGAGCATTTTTGCGCGATTGTCAATTGAGGTGGCGATTTACGAACGGCGCGGGGGGCGTGTGCCGCGGGAGATAAAGAAGCTTTATCGCTCATCTCGACGTATTAATATGGCAGTTATTATCGTCCTTGGCGAAGTTAACGAGGAAGTTTGAGACTGAAATTTCTTAATTTACCAGTTCTTAATTTATTGTACTTGATTTTAATCCGGCCGTTAAACGCGCCCGTAAATAAAAATTCGACAAATTTATTTGCCGGCGTTCTTTATTTAATAACTCAACGTGATCGAGTTTGATGGCATTTTTAATTCTATCGATACTAAAATAGAATTCGGTTAAATTAAATCCTTTTTAATAACTAATCCAATTGAGAAAGAAGTATACACAATTAAAATCAGTCTAATATTAAAATAGAAGGTGAAACGCAAGTAAAATTTTGCGACAATTGTACAGAGTAATTAAATTAGAAAGCGTTCAGGGCGCGTTTCTAAAAGACTTTTATCAAATTTTCGCACTGCGGACTAACAGTAACATTTAAATTGAAAGTGATTTCCAAGAAGTGTGACGTAAATGTTTGACCTACATAGTGCGAAAACTTGCATAAGAATAAACATTCGTACAATGAATCTATTCAAGCTTGAAGAAAAACGTGGCGCAAAAATTCATCTTATATGTAAAGTGCGCACGTTCATAAAAATGGTAGCAAAAAAAAAAGAAGAAAGAATTTTTTCCTAAAAAGTTTCTCTACAAAGGCGACACATTTTTGATGCTCGAAACCCTCCACATGTAAAAAAGCGCGGGTAGAAAAAAAGAATAAATGCAGATGCACTTCAATCGAAATATAAAGGGTATAAAAATTGAAAGATTTAGAGCAGAGCACTTGATTAAGCGGGAAAAGGAGCGGTGGAAGAGGGTCCGGTGGAAGCTCTCTCGCGGCCGAGGCTCGAAAAGCGGCGGGGCCCATTTTCCGAGCCGCGAGTCGGCGTTTTAAGTGCCTCCGGCCGCGTGTGTTCCTCCTTGCCTGGCGCGGCTATTGTCGCCGCGCGGAGCTTATACGTACGTGCACATGACCGAGTTCCCTCTGGCTTTTTATGTTTCGCTCGCGCGGCAGAGAGAGAGAGAGAGATACGTGCATGCATTATATATTTTTATAGCCGTGCGGCCCCGAGCGCTTTTCGAGTCGCTCGTAAAAAAGGAAACTCTGCCGCTGGAAGCCTTAAACGCCACCCCCCGCAAAGCCAAGCTTTTGTTCGGGATTTCGGCTGAATTATCGGCGCCGGGAATTATTTTTAACCGGTTAAGGGCTGCTTCAAAACTTGTTATTTCCATTATGAATTCCTTTTTTTTTTCCCCTTTTGAAAAAGCGATCTCGCCCTTTATCTAATTATGCAGCTTTCTATACCGAACCTTGGAAATCCGGTTTTTGTTCGGCAAATGGCTTATCTCTCGGTCGGAGCGTGAATTATACAAAAGTAGATCGAGCTTTTTCGCTTCGCAATTAGATTATTTCGAAAAAATACAATGCATCGCGGATGCGAGGACGCAGCAGCTTTTTGAAAAATGCAAAAGCTCGAATTAAAACATTGTTTCCCTCGAACGGCAGGAGAGCTTCATTTTGAGCAAACGTCGCGCGAATTTTACGATTTTCATGCTCCAATTAGCGTGAAATGCAACGTTAATTAATAAAACAACCTAAAATACATAAAGAAGGAAAAAAATTCCGTCAGAAAAAAGCAGTACAATAATTACAAAAATGTTAATCCACCGCGGGCCGCCGTCTCTTCCTCTCTCCGAGTCCGCGCGCGGCGTAATATGTTTCATTGCCGTTGCGGAAATTACGCGAAATTACACCCGACGCCGCGTGCGTGTACACGGAAAACTCTCGACTCTCCCGCCAACCCCCTCGCAAAAACAATCCGGGAGGGGGGCGAAAAAAAAAAGAGAAACGAAACGAAAGCTCGTCCTTTCTTTAAGTGGAAACTCTAGATGGCTTCAGAAGCACTTTCAATTGTCGATGTCTTGCCCGGGATTTTTCCATTTCCCTTCCCTCCCCCTCCCCGCCGAGTTCTCGTAAAAGAGTATGTGCGCGTAAACACTCGCATCCTCGCGAGTAATGAAAATGCACGAGGAGAGAGAGAGAGAGAGGGCAGGGACAGGGCTTCGCGTCTTCCCTCTTTAGTTAATGCGCCGTGCATTATACGGCTCGGGTCGGCGCGCGAGAACCGGCCGGGGAAAATGGATTTTAAAATGATGCGCCGCCGTAATTAATGCTTTATTTTGGGCCGGACTGATGCAGCGCGAGATGGATGCCTCGATAAATCTCGCTTTATTAACAGTCTTCGTACTCAATTTTTACGCGATCTTTCGAAGACGTCGGTGCGTCAACTTTTTCAGGCTGGGATTAAGATTTTCTTTTTTTTTTTTTAGTTCTTGAGATGCGCGGATTAATGCTGTTTCGGTTTTTGCGAGTTTTAGTGGTCGGTGAGATTTAAGAGCCGAAGCATTTCACACGCAGGAAATTTAAAACAGCTCTTTGAGTAAAAGTTAATCTTGCAAATTAAATGAACAGATTTTTTTGCTCTAAATAATGATTAAAATTTACAATAAAATTATAATAATATTGAAATCTTGAATTATAAATTTTTAGGCAGCTTTATGCGACGTCATATTATCGAGCTTCGGGTACATAAAAGCGCCCGCATTACTCGCTTTACCCAATGAAAATTTCATAAATTATCCTCGCAAAATCCTCCTTTTGTGTCATAACAATCGAAGCCCCCGATAATCCTGTATAAACTTTAATCTCCCTCCAATGAAACGGCAGCCAGGCTCGGATTTTCGAAAAAAAAAAAAAAAGTTCCTTAGCAACTTCGGACGAAAGAGTTAAAAGGCCGAGTGTCCGCGTAAACGACTCGTTTGTCCTACAGCGCGTGTCGCGGCTGCGATATCGAGTGTCGCACTAAATATTTCTAGGTCTTCGTTCGCTGATTTGCGTGAGAGTCGTCGGCCCGAGGCGCTGCCCGAGTACTTACGACGGGTATTAACGCCCGACTCTGTGTTCGCAGGTCGAGTACAGGCCGTGCGTTGTGCCCGCCAGCTGCTGGGATCTTATCAGGGAGTTCGTTCAGGGATTCCTGGGTTCATCGGTGACTAATCAAGTTCCTCAGTACTTGCAGGTAAAACGACGTTTATTCATTTTTTTCTCAAATAATAGTAAGCTTTGATAAAAAAAATGCAACTAATTTATGCATTATCGCTGCAGTTTTTTTGTCACGCACAAGACGTACTGCACGGTAATTGTGATTTATGCTTGACGGGTCAAAAGCGCGAGGCGTGTTTTCTTTATTTATTGACTAACACTTTTAGAAAATGTCAATTTTGTGAAAATACGTGAAACGCAAAGCTATTTTTCAATTAAGTAATCTCTGTTTTGAAAATAATTGTTAATAAATTAAAAAATTGAAAATTCTAGTGACGTATATTTTGAAAATGATTTCGAGGCACTTTACGTGTGGGCCAAAAATAGATTTGACGTCTGCCCGTACCTCCATAAATTTCTATGAATGTTTACATCTATACTTACATTTATTGATGCCTACGTAAATTTATGGAGGTTGCGGCGCATGCAAAATGCATGTCCGCGGAGCACTATAAAACGAGATAACAAAAACTTTTTTGAAAATCGATAATGTAACAATGCTTTCCAGTAATATTTTGTAAGGATAATGCATCATAAACTGCATAAATATTTTATAATTGATGTTGATATATATTGTAATCGATACTCTATTCAGGATATGTAAAGATGCAGATTTTTTTCCGATAGAATATAATAGAAATACAGAATTTTTAATAAAAGTCTTTAAAAAAAAAATGTTTAATAGTCATTAAATTAATTAAAATGAAAAAGATTTTTATTGGCAAATTTTTTCGACAACAATAAATATTATATTATACAGCTTATAAAAAATATTCTAATTTGATGATGTTTCCTTTTAGAATCGTATGAACGATATTTATCAGCCAATGGATACAATACATCAGTACTTAGATCACTTTGGACAATACAGAAAATCAACTGGAGTCATGTAAAGTTAAATCATCAGCCTCAACCTCGATAAAAATGCTTAGTTTGTACATTTTTCATTCAGATATAACGGTAAACCTCATTTGTACAATCTAAGTAATTGTATGTACATAAAACTTAGAATAATTTATTATACAGTACATTTGTATTGAATGCAGTACGTATAAGTTTAGATATAAATTATCAAGATCTTATTTTCAACTATTCTATCGTTAATAAGTTTGACATTTTACTTGATAAATATATTAAGAATAAACTAGATTTTGTCGTAACGAAAGATTATAACTTTATTGGCTTAAACTACACAGTGCTCACTTTACCGATTGAATTTGGTGTCGTTACTCCATCTACTGGCCCCTTTCACAATTGCCTTGCCTGTATTTTTTACCCATCGAGGAGCATACATCTTTTCCTCTATTTAAACCGTATCATTTGAAAATATCATATCAACAGAAATATTACGAAAAACATGTTGATTTTACTAAAAAGTAATATATTCATATACATTTATAAATTATCTATAATTGCCCTATTAAGTTCGCTTTTTTTTAAACACTAGTTTTTAAGTACAATTTTATGTATAACGAGAAAAAAAATGTATGAATATTCCAAAAAGGTAGAGTCCATAGCTAATCGTAGTTAAAGAAAATTCTAAGCGGCAAGCTAGCGTAGAAGCCTCGGGTTTTTGGTCACTCCAAATTAACATCAAATTACATGCAAGCTCGTCAATATTTATACTCTTCACAAAGAATGAGTTCGCACTTTTTTCTCGAACTGGAGAGTCGACCTCGGTCGAATCGGAAATTCACGTGGGTGCAACAGATGTTAGAAAAATCGCGCGTACGATCAATGCAAATTTGCAGAGTTAACTCTTCGCTCGCAAAAAAAATCTCTAAGCTAATAGCTAATCGAGCCAAATCACTCTTTTTGTCCCGTTCGACTTAATGATTTTCGCGTCCGCGCAAAAAAGAGGAAGAAAAGCGAAGAGGTGATGATGCGTGCTTCGAAAAAAAAAAACCCGTCAGCCTTGAGAAAAAAAAAAAGAATGTTTTCTTTACGAGCGTTCACACGAACGAATGCAGAGTGGCTCGTCGAAGTCAGCGAGTCGATTGAAGCCCAAGGGGTCAAAGATCGACATTTCCCGGCGTATAAATTAAGAGCTCGGGAGCCCGTAAAAAAAAAGAGCGCAAAAGCACTATACTGGTAAATATTTCAGCGCATCCGATGTCGATGACAATGAGGAAAACTTGAAAATATAAGCGAACGCGGGATTGCGGGAAACCAGTTTCTCCGGTCCGCTTCGTAGTCAAGAATGCTGTCTTTTCTTTTTTTTTGGATCTACGGAATTACAAGCTTCCTGACGGTGTGACGTTTTATTTTCTTGTAATCGAAAGCACCGGCCGTTCGATGATACCGTTGGATGGATATGAGAGAGGAGAAAAGTATGATGGAAAACAAGATATTGCGCAATTATCATCGACTATTCTGACAATTTAATAATGCATTAGAAAGGCTTGAAATTGTTAAAACAGAATTTTCTCATGGCATCTTGTGCAAGTTAATAGGAGTGGATGAAGAAATAAATTGGTTTGATAATCACACAGCAGGGATTATCTTTTAAAAGGAACAACTGTTTCTCTAATTTATATTTTATTATTGCCATCTGTCGTAATTTGAAGTCTGTCATAATATAACAGAGAACTTTGATAAATTTACAGAAAAAAAGTCGCAGTGTAAGCAATGTATGCGAATATTTTATCTTTTAAAACACACGACATATTACAAAATTTCTATTTCTTAATAAAAAGAATGCAGATCTTTTGAAAAACGTAATTGAAATTTGAAAAGGCAAGGTATGGTTTATACACATAAGAATCGTGCACATATTAATCGTCCACAATTTAGCATAGCCCGATATAAAAAAAAATGTAATGTGTGTCCAATGCTAAAATGTGTACAATTAATATGAGCACGATCCACACCTTACCGTTGAAAAGCTGGACTAATAATGTTAAAGCAGTTCCGAAAATGAACGTGAGCAAGATGAACGCTATACAAATTCATAAGCAAGCGCTTTGGGATGCCAGGAATATTTTTTCTCTCCCCTCGACATTAGTTAGTACAGTTACGAGGCTCGAAAAAACGGCGGCTCGGCCTCTTGTGCTACCGGCGAGCGCGAGCCTTGCAGTGGCGCCGTCAACCGAGCAACGCGACAAACACGCACACACACGGCGGCCGAACGCTGCGTGGAACGGACGGATTCAGCGCCAAACCTTGTTCCAGCGAGCTTTTCACGATAACACCTCGCCACAATGGAGGTGAGTTGACTGCTTGCTAAAACAATCTTATTTTCGAGCTTGCTAATTGAGTTTTCTTTGTCTGCAGATCGAAGTTGTAACGGCGAGTAGCTCGAAAAGCATCGCTTCAGTAACGGTGAGTAAGCGGATTCGCACCAGCGGTGTTCTACTTGTATATTTGCGTTGCCGGGTAGCTTTAATTCTGTGGGTTAAATGCTCTTCGTTGTGAAATTTCAGCAATTTCTTTGTGATTAATGTCGCGTTCATTAACTTTCTTTCGTAAGCAATTAGTGTTGGGTAAGGTTTAATTTAGATTGTATGGGTGTTTTGTAGGTGAACCCGACGACGACGATACGTGAAATCAAGCAGCAATTGCACAGCTTGAAGAAGGCACCTTATGCACAGAGGCAATGCTTACGTTTGGAGCCTAAAGGCAAAGCTCTCAACGACTCGGATACAGTTAAAAGTCTGCAGTTGAAATATGGTTCAAAATTGTACTTTAAGGACTTGGGTCCCCAGATTGGCTGGAAAACTGTCTTCCTTGCTGAGTATGCTGGACCATTGGTTGTGTACCTTTGGCTTTATCAGAGGCCATGGATTTTCTATGGAGACGTAACTCATGCTAAAATACATTCAGTAGTACAGTAAGATAACTTTTCTAAATCTAATAATAAAAATACAAAGATTGTATATTTAGTGATTACTTATTTGAATGAAAATTGCAGTTGGGCAGCAGCGTGTTGGTCCATTCATTACATTAAGAGGCTACTGGAAACATTATTTGTTCATCGCTTCAGCCATGCCACTATGCCTCTTAGAAATCTCTTTAAAAACTGCTCGTATTACTGGCTATTTACAATGTATGTGGCTTACCATGTAAACCATCCATTGTTCACACCACCTAGCTCAACTAGGTTTGTTGTTGGTGCAGCTACATTTTTCTTATGTGAACTTGGCAATTTAAGTATTCACTTGGCTCTCAGAAATCTGAGACCTCCTGGAACTACAATAAGAAAAATTCCAGTCGCCACTGGCAATCCATTTACATTATTATTTAACTTTGTCTCTTGCCCCAATTATACGTATGAAGTTGGAAGCTGGATTGGATTTACTATAATGACACAATGTATTCCAGGTAATTTTATATTCTACAAAAAAACTTGCCAATTATTTAAAATTTTAAAGTAGCTATTTAAGAATCATTCAAGGGATTAAATATTAAATAGCCTTATTATCATACCTCCAATTTGTAAATTTGAGTTAATTAAAAAGTTTATTGTTACAATACTTCTTATCAAAATTAGTTTACATACATTTTACAAAGACATTTATCCTTCAAGCACATTGTAATACTGACTAGAATAGATGATAGCTATCTCTCGGAAATAATTTGCATACGATTTTCTTGTAAATGAACAATTAATTTTTTTGCAGCTGGTCTGTTCATGTTCGCGGGTGCCTACCAAATGGCAGTGTGGGCCTTGGGAAAGCACAGACTGTACAAGAAGGAATTCTCCGACTATCCAAAGAATCGCAAAGCCATTATCCCGTTCGTTCTGTGAACAAATGAACATTCCTAGTGATAAAGTTCTCAAATACAAAGACTTTAATTGTAAAGAGAGAAGAAATCTGTAAAAACCTGGTGTCGTGCATTTTATTTGTTTTGTTAAAATTTGTACTGTCTAAATAAAAATGTTTTTTGAGGTAAAAGAATGCAATTATCATCCATCACTTGTTAACAGCCGCATCGAATTTGCCCATCAGCCGGTCAATATCCTCTTTGAGAGTGACAATTATTTTCTGGCATTCCAGTATTTGCATCTTATAATTGATTTCCAATTCTTCGTTTCCATGACAAGCTTTGGCCAACTTGGCTCTTGCCTCCATGGGTCCGGTGTCGGTACCCTTTAGCCCCAAGAGGCTCTCCATTTCAGCGATATGCCTCTGGGCTGACCTGAGCTCCTCTCTAAGTGAATTCATCTCAGTTAATAACAAAATGTTATCGTCAAGCATGCGCTCGTAGCTGCCATCGTTCAGAGATACAGTCTGAGCAAGCTGCTTCTTCAGTAAAGCTATCGTGTTCTCCAAGTGGTCTCTCTGCTTCATGAACTCGCACTGAGTGTCAAGATCTGCCTTGTAGCTGCGCCTGAACTGATCCGAATCGCTGTACCGATGATACAGCCTGATGACTGCAGACTTGAAGAGGCTAGGCTCCTGTATAAGTCCAACGGCGTTGTACAATTCTATACGGATCTTTTTGATCATGTTCTGATATCCCTTGCGACGCGAGGTTTCGTTGTGAATTTCGCGCTTCGCCGCGGTCAGTTTCTCGCGCAGCTCGCAGTGCCGCAGATCGAGAGTCTGATTGGCCTTGTTCAGGCCGAGAAGTTCGGTCTCCATGGCAGCGATCTTCTCCTTGAGCTCGGCGATTTCCCGGTCTCGCGGATCTATCTGAGCTTGGAGCTCGTCGATGCGATGCTTAAGCACGAATTTGTACTTCTTAAGTTCTTCGTTGGTTAACTCGAGGCTGTCTATGGTGCGGGTCTTTTCGTCGATAGTGGCGTTTCGCTCGGACAATTCAGACTTGACGTTGGCGACCGTCTTTTCCAGCCCTTCCTTCTGATCCTTGAGCTGGGCGTATTCGTGTCGCAAATTGTTCATCTCCCATTTAAGGTCCTCGATGTCCTTCTGGCTCAGAGTGTACTTGTTTCTTAAAACTCCAGCCTCGCCCTTCAATCTTGCCACCATCTGCCTCTCTTCGAAAAGCATAGTTTCGTAATTCGTGCGCAGCTCCAAAATTTCGCGATCGGCGTCGTCCTCCAGCTGGCCTTTTATTATTTCGTGTATTCGAACCTGTTGCGTCATTTCCTCGTGAGCTTCTTTCAATTGTAGCTCTTTTTCCGTTAGCCGATCTTCGTACTTTCGTATAGTGTCCTCTGCGGAAGAAAAAAGACTCCGATTAAAAAAACCTGTTTACGTCGAGCTTCAACGAGTGTCGAAAACTACAAACCTAAAATGTCTTTGCTCTGTCTCCTAAGCTCCGCGAGCTTCTTCTCGTAGCTGTCCTTCATTTCATTGCAAAACCACTCGAGCGCGTTGTACTTGTCGTACTCGACAATGAGCTTGGCGTCGTAGCTGATTTCCATCTGGCGCATCTTTTCCTCGTGCGCCACCTTCGTCCTCGCGATATCAACGTTGATGGTGTTGACCTCGTTGGCGTGATCCTCCTCGAGCTTGTCGATGGTGTCGCGCAACTCCTCGATCGCCCCGCAGTAACTCTGATGAACTTCGCGCATCTGATCGTTGTGCTGCAGACTCGTCTGTCGCATCTTGTACGCGTGTTCCGTCTCCAACTCCTTTATTCGCGTGTTCAAGTCCTTGATGTTCTGGACCTTCTCGCCCAATTCCTCGCGGCCTATCAGCACTTGGTCCAGGTTGAGCAGCTCGCGAGACATGTAGGTTTTCCCGTCGGAGTAGACGACTTTCCAGAAGCAAATCGAGCCCGACAAGTCGGTGGTTATCAACACTTGCTCGTCGTAGGATAGAATCAACTGCAACGAGGTAGTATCGAAAATAACATTTTGAAAAATATTTCTAACAAGATTTCGTCCGAGTAGGAGAAACTAATCACCTTGGAGACGTCCGAATGATGAAGGTGATAATCGGTATACTCAATAACTTCCTGGAGGGGAAACTGCAAAGACGCTATAAATCCAATAGCGTAAGTTATAAACAACAACGTGTCGTCCTTTCCCATGACTATATTGCTTGGCTTTATGTTCGGAATCTCGTACGAACGGATCACCTGCAAAGAATAACGTAATTGTATGTAGCAAGTGCCCGCAAGCATTAATTAGGATTAATAATAAAACTTACCAAGCTTTCTTTAATTTCGTTGATTTTCCCGTCACTGGAGATGCAAAAGGACGTGACTCCGTCTTCCGACAAAGCAATTCCGTACAAGGTTACACCCTTCAAAACGACTTCCGTTAATCTAACGCCAGTATTCATGTCCCATTCGTAAATGGCTCCTTCCGATCCGATGCTAAGCAGCTTCGCGTCGTCTTGCGACCACACTATACCTTTTATAATCTCCGTGTGACCTTAAAAAATGTCAAAGAAGAATTTTAAGAGGAGCTTATTTTAAATCTGGACAAATAATGCTACCTTTCAGCACAAAGCGAATGTTAAAGTCCATATTCGTGTAAATTTGGATGATGTTCCCGTTGACCGCGGCAAAGTAATGGCCGCCGTAGCTGAAGGCCGCGATCTTGCACCATCTAATCCCAAACTCCTTCAGTATCAAGAAATCGTCGATGAGGATGCTCATGAATCTGAGCTTGTCGGTGAAGCCGATCAGGCAGAACAGACCGGTGGGATGCAGCACGATGCAGGATATGTCCTCCAAGTATTGCTTCATCAGAATCAAACTCTCCGTCTCGTAATTCCAGAGCCGGACGCTGCGGTCCTCCTCGCCGAAGGTCAGAACGTAGGGCTTCCAAGTGCAGGTGGAGAGTCCACCAATGGGTCCGTGATGCAGGTCGTAGCCCAAGACGTCGAGGGGCTTGGGCTCGGCGTCGGCTCGCAAATCCGGGCCCCAAAGCACCGCGCAAAACAGCTGCGACCATCCCGACGTAATGATCAACTTGTCGGAGCTTGGATTCGCGCTTATGGTATTGATTCGGTAGAGTTTTTCGTCCTCCTGCCTCGACACCTTCTGCGGCACGACGTACACGTTCCTCTTCGAGTAGGTGTGGGGACCGTCTTTCTCGAAGACGACGATCGTGCCGTAGCCCACGGCAAAGGCAAATCCTCGCCGGAAGGAAATGAGGCCCACGACTTCCTCGGGAAAGTCTTGAGCCTCGTGCAAGCTCGTCTGCGAGGTTTGCACCTGAACGTCCTCGCGCACTTTCATATTCATCAATATTGTGTCTTCGACTCTGAAGAGATTCTTTACGTCTCCGTTCTCCATGAACAAAATCCGACCGTCCGACGTTCCGGCGAGCAGTCGATCGCCGTTCAACCAAGCCATCGAGGTGATGATCAAGTTGTCGGCTTTCGAGAACCCGTAAGGTCGCCAGAGAGTTTCTGCGACAGTGATAAATTTGAAAACGTATATTCCTCCCAGAGCCACTATCCCGATGTCGGAGGGATTGCAGCTTATGCAAGTTACCTTCGAGGCTGGGTTTTGCGTGTTTATCAAGTCCATGCTCGACTCGACTTTACCCTTTTCCCAGTTGTAAAAGAGCATCGTTTGCATTTCCGTCGTTACGACGACTAAATACTTGCTGTCGTAAGTGAAGCACAGGCATGAAAAGCTAGTCACTCCCGCCGCGTCGTACGGGATTCCGAGTAATTTTTTTCTTTTCATTGTTTGCAGATCGTAAATCGAAATTAACGGCTTTTCTCCAGTTTCGCAGAGGGCGGCAAATTTTCTAAAAAAAAATATAAACGTTCACTCAACTGCAAGAAGCAACAAAAAAAAAAAACAAACGAAAGAACGCAGAGATCCACCCCCTCATTGTTGCACTCACTTGTTAGGCGTGATGGTCATGATGTTGATTTTGTGCTTGTCGGGGAGCCGGATGAGCCTCTGCCGGCGCTGCGAGAAATTGTGCAACGAGAGCGCATTGCCGACGACGTAGAGTACATCGTCGTCGGTGATAAAGTGCGCGTTCCCGACGACATCGGTCCGCAGGCCGTAGAACACCCGGGTTTGCAGCTTGCTCATCGACATCGTTCAACGTCGACGTCGCGCAAAGCGACACTGAACGACACGAGGGCCCCTCGAAATTGTTGACAGGCATTTCCTTGACGACCAGCAGCACGTGTTTTATCGTTCGATTTAACCGGGCCGCTGCATTTGCTGCCCTTAGTTACGCGAGCAGGCTTTTTTCACCCTTCATTGCGGTAAGTATTGGTAAATTGCAGCTCTTCCATCCAAGTTTAAATTTGCCGCCGCACCTTGCGCCCTGGTTGCGAACCAGCCTTGAGCTTCCAACTTACACACCGCCGCGCTCCATTTTTCACGTCTTTGCCGAAACAGCGCAAATGTTGGCACAAAAGGGGAAGCGGCATATCGCTCATCGACGGTACAACTTGTCTTTTGTTTACCGGCGGCCCTCGTGCTGCTGCTCAACGCGTTGATACTCTTATTTTTGATTCCCGAGCATTAAGGGAGTCGAGGAAAAGAGTTAGTGATTGAAGTGAACTAGCAGATTCAAAAATGGCATCTACCAGTAGGGATAAGCCTCTTTCCAAAGAGGAACAGGAAGAGGAGGAAATGAGAGCAGAACTTACAAGTATGACATTTACTTTTTTTCAAGCAAGTAGTTTATTTTTTCAGCTAGTTGTACTCTAAATTTTATTTTTTATTTTTCTAATGATATTAATATTAATTTTACACTAAAAAAAATTTTCAATTTTATTGTTGCTTTGTTTTTCTTCGATTGTGTAAATTTTTGAAAGCTAAAAATAAATTGTGTTTGATTTTTTACTACAGAATATGGGATACAGTCTGATAACATGCCAATGAAGGAAATGTCAGACGTAATTCAAGCTATAAAAGCATCCGAAAAAGAGGCCAATAAAGTAAGTGTTTATAAATAACTAAATCTATATAATATGATATTTTAATATTCAATACAATTAACTAGTATTAAATTACTCATTCACTTTATTCGATTACATTTATGTTACAAATATTATTAAAATTATTATTTTAAATATGTGAGAATTCATAAAGATTTTTTATATTAAATTCATATAAATATTTTGCTTTATTTATAAGAATCAAAGTTTAATTTATTAATTGATTTTCAGACAAGAAAATCTCCAACTCCACCACCTTCAAATGATTTTGAATCAATACATAGTAACTCAGATTTATTGGAAAACAATGCAATTAGATCTCCATCACCTTTTTCTTTTAAAGAAACTCAAGGAACAGAAGTTACTTTTGAAAAAAACTGTAATAATAAGGAAACAAGTCCCCCTGTCATAAACAAATCTTATAGAAATAATTTTAATCATGGTAGAAAGAGTCCTGAAAGTCAATTACTTTATTCAAAAAATACAAATTATAAGAATGACTTTCCTCCTCTTGAAAGTTATAGATATAATACAAGAAATAAGGTAACTGATGGATCAAAAGATCAATTTCGAGATAAAAAACTAACACAAATGCAGATAAAAAGAAATACTGAAGAAAGATGGAAATTAAATCCATTTCAATTTGAAAACATAGATGATACACCTTTACCAGAACTAGAACGAGACATTCCTCGAGATGAAGATTCATTGCTTTATAATTGCGAAGATTTAGACTTGAATGATGAAGAAATATTTGAATCTCTGTGCCTGGCAATGAATGCAAAGCTGGAAAAACTTCGTGAGCAGTACACTGTACCACACACCAGAGAAAAAAAATGGGGGTCACCCATTAAGGTGGGTACCTCCAAGCAAGTACCTCCTTATCGCTAAGAAAAAAAGGAGATAACCCACTATTAAACAAGAAATTATTTGATTATAATTTGTAGGGAACTATTAGAAAAAAAATATTTCTGAAATCGCATTTGAAACTACATATTGCAAGCATTATTTACTCCGTAAATTAGTAATAGAGAAATAATTTCTAATTTTTATTTTTAACTTATTAACCAAATTATTTTTATTTATTTAAATTAAATAAAAGATTTAATTTATGACTCTACTAATTAACCTACTTAATGCGTTTGTTGTGCATTCAACAGTAATGCTGATTCTCTAATAAAGATTAAATCCAATAATTCTATATATAAAAATTAAAAAAGTTTTTTCTTGTTATTTAAGTTTGAAAGATTATTTTTCAAAAATATTTTATTTACAATCATATAATTAGGAATAATTATAAATCATTAATTTTCTTTCTAATTATTAATTCTATTGTTTCTGTAAAATTTAGAATAATATTTTATTGAAAGATTTTTTATTAACAAATTATTTTATTCCTTTATTAATATATGTCGCTTATTTTCTCAGCAGAGTATCAATTGTAAATTATTCTATATATTAATTTTTTAATTCAGCTACAAATTTTACTTATTGATTTGATTTTGTTTTTAAAAATTTAAATGAATACTAATTATTATACATATAATTGAATGTATAATTAAAATTATTTTTATAAAAATTATTTATACTTAAATTTATTTGACCATCAACAAATAGTATGAGCTAATTCTTATTCATTAAATAATGTAAACACGTTTGTTTTTTTTCATATACGATTTTTAAGAATTAGAGTTGTAAGATTTATAACTTTTCAAGATGCAAACTTTTAAATGTTACAAAAACGATTTCTAAATATTAAACTCCTATTATTTTTGCACTATGCTTACTCATAAAAATCACTGTAAAAGATAAACAAAGATTAAGATAAGAAAAGGGAAAAAAGTTTTTTCAAATATATTTTAAATAGTCCTAAAATCCAAACCAATCCATAAAAATCATTGAAATTTTCAAGCAGGCTTTAACTAATTCAATTCAACTTGCGTGCAAAATTTCGAACTGATCCATGGGATCGTTTCGAAGTAGTTACGGGAGAATAGCATATGTACGTACGTTCGTACACCTCGACGTACACACATACATATGGAAATTTTTTAAAAAGTACTTTTTTAAACTCTCTGAGCTTAAATAAGGGCTTATTACTCAAGAACTGAAAAAAATGTTTATCAATACAAAGCTTGTTCTATGAGAAAGCAAACATAAAAGAGAATAAAGATTAAAATATTAATAACTTTTATAATTGTTTCTAATCTTAATTCACCTTGAAAATCGAAATTTACAAATCTTTTCAAAGCAAACAATTTTATAATTGTAAATTATCAATGAATAAGCTAAATAAATCATATTTCTTTAAAAAATCAAAAAGCATTGTGTGATTTATTTTTATTTTAAGTCTAATTATTTCGTTTGAATATTTCTGTAGGTTGCTTTTAAATGGAATGGTTCCACGGACAAAAATCCTGATGTTCCTGAAAATGCAGAACCTCTTAGCAGTCCTGATCCAGTTGTACCACTTAGAATAACTCACGATCGAGCTACGAAACGTAAGGCACTAAGTACTATTGCTGCTGCAATAAATAACGAAAGTAGTGACGAAAATAGCGATGATGAATTTCTGTTGACAAAAAAGAGAAAATGTCCACCGGGCGGAAAGGCAGAAGAAACGGCAAAAAGAAATAAAGAAAAGCGAAGTACTAACAAAAATAGTAATAAGATTGTGGAGACAATAGACGTCGATGATAATATGGATCAATCGGATACGGAAATGTTTGATAATTCTGAATTATTTAGTCTCAGAAAAAAACCAGTTACAAAAGATTCAGCAAGTGCAGAACTTGAAGAGCAAAAAAATTATCCTAGGCGAATTCTACCTCCGAATCCGAGCAAAGAAGGTACAAAAGGCTTTAGAGGGAAGAAAAATAGTAAGCAACAGAACTCTCTTTCAAAAAAAGTATATTTAAATGATGAAGAAATAAGTAAAACTGTAAATGACGAAGAAATAAAAAAAACTCTAAACGAAATTAATGTGCATCTCGAAGATGCCGACGATAATGATGGTGTCGACTTTATTCAAGAAATCAAACCTGCTCCACTTGACAAATCGTTAAAAAAGAAATTGCAAATAGCTTGCGTTCGGTTAGAAACTACCAAAGAAAAGGAAGAACAAAAAAATAGAATTGAAGAGGAAATAAAAAAACGAAAAGAAAAAGAGAAAGAAGTAAAACGGAACGAGATTATTTCTAAGCGATTAGAAGAAGAAGAAAATGAAAGAATTGCTAAATTAGAAAAAGAAAGAAAATGCAATGAACAAACATCATTTTACAATACTATTTTAAATTCTAAACAAGGTGTAACAAGTTCGAATTTTAATAGATCAAATCGCACTTTCGAAGATCAACAAGAAGAAATGTTATTAGTTAGTAAAATTTTATTTTATATACACAATTTAATTTTGTTATTTTATTAATTTTATTTCTTATTTAGGAGGGAGATGATGAGGAATTTACGATCACTCATTCTAATGTAGTTACAAAAGCCTGTCCAATATGTTTAAATTCATTTCCATGTGATGAAATTGAAAGACATGCTTCTGAGTGTAATGCATTTTCTGCTGTACCTGATGACATAAGATATCAACCATCTACAAGTCGTGCAAGCACATCTCATTATGAATGTCAGATTTGTAACAAATTTCAAACTCGTTACGGAAATGATTTGGACGAACACGTAGTACGATGTAAGCAAAAGGCAGAAGACAGTTATAGAAACGGTAAGTTTAAAATTATATTGTTTGAAAAAGCTTAATTAGCTTCTCATTAAAATAATTTTTAGCATATTTTAGTTGAAAATAAATATTATAAATTTTCGACTTGTTGAATTATCAGATGTACTACTGGACCTTCAATTATAAAATAGTCACCACATAAGAATATTCAAATTTTTAAGAACAGAAGACTACATTTCAATGAAATATTGTATTTTTGAAGTTTATAAAGAATATCGATTATAAGTAGATAATTCAATGCATATTGCCTTCTTCGCGTGAATAGTACACTTAAATGTGTTTTCACTTACTATTTTAATTAATAATATTGATAAATTATTTACGTGAACTGGTAAATACATTAATGATTAAATATTTATTTTTACTTATCAAATGATGCCTATATAAGATAATAAGACAAATAAGATGCGATTTGATATTGTAATGATCAGAACATTCCAGATAATAATTTGCGTACAATTTTTTAATTCGATGAATCGCTTTGAAAAATAACTTGAAATAATCATACATTTGAATTCATATATAAATATTTTTTTTTTATTTTACTTATTTCCTCATGTTATAATAAAATGTACAGTGTAGAAAAAAACTTAGATATAAGTAAAGCCGATTTTGTGATAACAAAAAATAATGTTTGATACATTATTCAATAATTATCAAAGATGTAAAAATAATTCCTATTCGGCTCCTTTGCCGAAACCGCAGCATTGTTAAAACGAATTTATATATTTTGTTAATTAAACTTAAGCAAAAGGAATTGTTAGCATGTAAGATTTCCGGTTTTGTACTTTCAACATGTGTTTTGCAAATATAATTTAATTTTAAGAATAATAACATTCTTATTTTTTAATGAGGCCTACTTTTGTTGGATTTAATATGTTCTTCTTAAATGTAATACATAAAGTATATCATGTCACTGTTTACATTAAATTTACTTTTTATCAAATAACAATTATCTATAAATACTTGGCATTGGTTTGTTTATGTTATATAAGAATTGTAGATATTTTAATTGGGCACAATTTAGCATAGCTGAATATATCTATAGATAAATTTTACTAATTCTAAATTTAGCATGCTTAAATATTAAATGTAGATTCTGACATGCATGAACAATAACACATCAATCAAATACTTTATCATATCCAATTAAAATTTTATACAATTTGGTAAATTTTTGCTATAGTTAAAGCACAAACATTACAATTACTATTCTTTTGTAACAAACAAAGAGTTACTCTTTGTTTTATAAATTTGTTCTATCTTTTTTACTCTTTAAAAACAATATGTCAAATTAATTCTAAATCTAAACTAAATTAAATTAATTTTGATTAAAAAATTAGTTAAAATTATAATTTAAAATTAAATATTTGTAAGGTTAGTTTTGTAAGGCACTATTTTTGCAATGGATTGGTTAAACATTTTTGGAACATATCTAGTTTTATGTGCTTGTAACACAATATCAATTTCTTTAAATGGAAAATGGAAAGGATTCATTTCATCATCAGGTAAATTAAATTTTTATTTTATTAATGCAGATGATTATTTTATAAAATATTGTACTTTAAAAATTAGCTTTGTTCATAATAATTTTTATTTTATTTTTAATTGGTTTAACAGGTGTTTCATTCACAGCAGAAGTACCTGGTGGAATATATAATGATTTAGAATCAGCTGGTCTGATTCCAAAAAATTTAGCAGGATTTAATGACATTAAAAATCGTTGGGTTGCAAATGAGTCTGTTGCTTATATCAGAGACATTGAAGGTATCTGCTTTTATTACATCATTTTCATTTTCTTAAAAATTTAAACATTTTAATTTTTCAGTAAACAATAGTCTCTTAAATACACCTCATTTAATATTGACTCTTCACGGAGTGGATACATTTGCAACAATTTACATAAATGATGTTAAAGTTGGAAAAACAAATAACATGTTTTTAAAATATAACTTTAATATTAAAAATAATTTAAAGGTAAATAATTTGATTCTAGAGATTTCTTATTATTGTTAATAACATAAATTAATGATTAACAAATTGTAGGAAAGCAAGAATGAATTGAAAATAGAATTTACTTCTTCTGTAAAAATGGCTGAACAATTATACAACATTCAAAGTTCCAAATACATTGTTCCACCTAAGTGTGTTCCAAAAGAATATAATGGACAATGTCATGTTAATCACATAAGAAAAATGCAAGCTAGTTATGGCTGGGATTGGGGACCAGCTTTTCCATCAATGGGTATATGGTAAGATGACACAATAAATAAAAATATAAATTTTTCATTCAAATGATTACAAAGATGAAGTATAAATAATATTTTTAGGAAGGATGTAGAACTTACACCAGTAACTAATATATTAGTATCTGAAGTTACAACTGATATAACTAGGAAAAGTAGCTTATGGCAAGTTAAAGTAACAATATTTTTTGAAACTTTTGGAGAAAAAAATTTTGATATGAATAAAACAACAGATATTTTTTGTTCCTTGGAAAAAGAAATTAATATTAGCAAATCTGTTCATTTAGAAGTAAGAAATAACCAGGCTAATACATCTTTGATTTTGGAAGTGCCTGTTGTAAGTAACAAATGTTAAATTTACTTAATTATCTATTTCTTTATTTGCTTTCAATAAGCAAAAATAATAAAAATTTTCAGGATAAAGTTGAACTATGGTGGCCTAATGGTTATGGAAATCAAAAATTATATTTATTTCATGTTAAAGTTAAAACTGAAAGTGATTTAATAGAAAAAACATTTAAAATTGGATTTAGATCTGTTGAATTGATACAAAATCCTCTAAAAAAAGGACTGAGCTTTTATTTTAAAATAAATGGAATTCCCATATTTGCCAAAGGAAGTAATTGGATTCCTTCTAGTGTATTTCCTGAAAATTTAGCAAAGAAAGCAACTCTGCAGCACTTGCTTCAATCTGCTAAAAGAACTCACATGAATATGTTAAGAGTATGGGGTGGTGGAGTATATGAATCAGATTTATTTTACAGCTTAGCTGATGAATATGGTATTATGATTTGGCAAGACTTCATGTTTGCATGCAGCATGTATCCAACCACTAACTCATTTCTTAATAGCGTGCGGGAAGAAGTAAGACAAAATATGGTAAGACTTAAAAATCATGCAAGTGTAGTCTTATGGGCAGGAAATAACGAAAATGAAGCTGCTCTTTATGGTGATTGGTATGGCACAGGAACTTCTAAAATTTACAAAATCGATTATATTAAGCTTTACGTTAATACAATTGAAGAGGAGGCAAAAAAAATTGATTCAACTAGACCTTTTGTAGTGTCAAGTCCTAGTAATGGACTATATAGTGAAAAAACTAATTATACAGAATCTAATCCATATTCTAATTATTATGGAGATGGTAAAATATTAAAAATTTTCATTTTAAAAACAAGTTAAAAACTAAATATAAAACAATATGACGAATTTATTTATTACAGTGCATTATTACAATTATCTTAAAAATGGCTGGGATATCAATCAGTATCCAGTAACAAGATTTGCTTCTGAATATGGATTTCAAGCACTACCTTCAATTTGGACTTTCATAACTGTTGCTGAAAATTTGACAGATTTGCAATGGGATAGCCCGTTTATGAAGCATCGCCAACACCTACCGCAAGGAAATAATTATATGAAACTTTTAATCAATAAAAATTTCGCTGCGCCTAAAAGCGGTAACAAAATAAAAGAATTAATGGACTATATATACCTGAGTCAAGTGACACAAGCAGTTTCAATGAAAATACAAACTGAATCTTATCGGCAAATGAAGAGCTTATTTAATGACTTGGACGAGGGTATGACAATGGGTGCGCTTTATTGGCAATTAAACGACGTTTGGCAAGCTCCTTCCTGGTCTTCGATCGGTAAATCTAACAATTGAAAACTATGCGTAACAAAATATCTAATTGTTTAAGTTACAGTTTAAACACTTACAAATGACATTGTTTTATAGATTTCGAAGGCAGGTGGAAGATGTTGCATTACTTTGCTAAAGATTTCTTTTCGCCTTTAATTGTTACATCACGATTAAGTCAAGCTAATGAACTTTCAATATATGTTGTATCAGATTTATTACATAAACTAAATAATTTAACTATTGAAATGAATGTGTATGAATGGAATAGCTCAAAGTGCATTTATATAAATAAAACTAATAATATCAATGTTGTAAGTTGACTTAATTTAAAGAAAATAGTATTAAAAGCCATATTTACAAATTTTCTTCTTATTGTAGGAACCGAATGAATCGCGACTTGTAACACAAGACTGGATCGATGTTTTCTTACAAAAAGCTGGATGTGGTTTATTATCAAAAGTAAAAGAAAATTGTATGATAGAAGTAGTTTTGAAAGATGATAATAATAAAAAAATAGCTCCAGTTAATTACGTCTATCCAATACCATTAAAAAATGTTGCACTGCCAAATGATTCAATTGAGGTAATACTCAATTAAAAGGAAATTACATAAATAATATTTTAAATATTAGAAATGAAAATTAATATATTTTTTCAATATTTTAGGTAAAAATTCAACCTAACACAGTTTTAAGTTCAACTTCAAATGAAAATGATTTTTACTTAGAAATTACATCTCAATCATTATCATTGTTTGTTTGGTTAGAAATAGGAAATATAACAGGTCACTTTTCTGAAAATGGTTTTCATATTTTAAAAGGAAAAAAAAAAGTTATCTTTCACGCTTTTGAAGATATTTCAACAAAAGATATTTCAAAAAATTTGATAGTTACTTCACTTTCTAAAATTTATAATGTTAATGTTCACACAGATGATGCACAAATTGTAATTGACTCATTCACCAAATTCTAACAATTTTAACTTTAAAAAATCTTGTATCATACCCTTTTTATGCTGGAAAATACATTTCGTAGTGTAAATATACTTCAAATAACACTGACATTATAAGAACAAAGACTGCAACGTTAATAATTGTAAAGGTTATTTCAGACATTATTTTTGTATAATAAATACAAATTTTAATTTTAAATAATTTTATTGTTATATATTCTCTACATAACTTCACAGTTTTTAGATTTCGTTTACAATGATTTGATACATTTTAATAAACACAAAATAGATAAATAAATTATTAAAAAAAAAAATAAAAAAAGAACAATTGAATACAAGTATTATTTGTGTATAGTATTTTATATTTCATCAGAGATTCTCTTTTAAAACTGATCAACAGTTATTATTATTACTATTTTCATAAATATTATAAATTATTAGTTATAATATCATAAAAAATATTTTTCTAAAAATATTTTGAAAAATTAGTGTATATTGACTACCCTTAAGTTAATATAATATCCAAATAATGGAATTAAAATACGTAAATTCTTACTTTAGAAACCAACATAAGATTTTTTTTTTACTTTAATTATTTTAATATTAATCTTATGTGGCTTTGAGTGGTTAATCACAGCTCCAGTATGCGCTTAAGCGTTAGTCCTAGGACAAATTCGTTTTGTCCTATATAAAATTAGAAAAAGGTTTTATTATTTATTTTAAATTAATCATCTTTTTTTGACTATTTTAAATTGATTAATTAAGTTGATTAATCGAAATTTTATAAAAAGGCACAAGCACTTTTGTAATTTTCGGTTTTTGTTTTAACAAATTTATGTTAAAACGAAAACATTGCAATACTAAGATTCCAATTGATCAATTTGTGATTTGATAGAATTGATTGCTTCTTCAGAAGGGGCTTGCAGATATCTCCTGCTTAAATTAATTGCTACCATAATGCAGCAAAGAAGTAAAGGACCGAATATTGCTCCTTCAATTCCCAAGCAAAAAACACCTCCTGCTATTGATAATCCAGTGAGATAAGGATGTCCACCACTACAAAATTTATTAATTATCAATTAATTAAAAATAATCAATCACCTACATTTTTATACCTACAGAAAATAAATATAATTACCCTTTTATCTCTTTGTAAAATTCAGTCACCACAATGTTGCAGGCAAGAAAATGAAATAAAAAGAAAATAATTGCTACAAAAGGTCCTTGTGTAAACCATAATTCAATAGTTGCTGGGATGCAAGCAAAATAAGCATCCAAAAACGGTACTGCTCCTAATAAAGTAGCGAAGACCGATGGTAGGTAGACAATTTTGACATTGAAAAGATTATGAATGAACCAAGTCCACATGCCGAAAAACGAAGCCAATTTGAACGTTGCAGTAAACACGCCAATTACAGATTCTTGTAAAGCCATGGCAAACCTATAAGATTAAAATTTTAAATTTAAAAATTATATTTTTAAAAATTTATTTCATAGCATTTATTATACTAGCTACGTGAATTGATCTAATATAAATTACTAAATATAAATTGCCTATCACTGTGCAATCTAATTTTATACTGCAATTAGACTAAAATACATCTAACTACAATATAAATTATAAAATTGAATATTTCAAACATACCCTTCATCATCAGATCTGGTTAAATTGGTTGTAAAAAGTAAAGTTAGTTTATTAAAGTTTTATATTGTTAAAAAATAAATATATATACACATATATTAAAAAGTCTACCTATGACAACTTATAGGGCTGAAATTAGTGATCAACTCAATTGGCTTGTAGGTTTTCCCACTAGAACTGAGTAAATAAAAAAGTGCAGTAAAAAACACTACCTGAAAGTTTTAAAAAATTCATGTATGTATTTCAAAATTTTAATTCTATGTAGAATTTTTATCTTACCATACTTAAAGTAAAATTAAGTACTACTGATCCACTCATTAGAACTATATACATTAATTCTGTAATTATACTAAGAACAACCGTGATGTTTCCTTTAACTATGCTCCAAATTGATTCCGTAACTGACATAAGGATACCAACATTTTCTTTGGCAAAATTCTGAACACTTGTCATATTAAACAGTTCTAAAAAAAATCGTTGTTTTAAATTATTTTTATAGAACAAAAGTGTAGAAGGTAGTGGTGGTATTTTGATTAATTTTTCTTTATTTGAAAAACCGCCGATTTTTCGAACATGGAGTCGAAACGTCGGTAATTTTTTAAATAAAAAAATTTAACAGAAAATATTGTTTTGATTTATTGAAATATATAGAAATATATCAATCTATTTTTTTTCTTACGTAATGGAGTTTTGACAACGCTTTCTTTTAAACTTTCCCAAACGGAAAAAGCTGCATCTACATCCACAGAAGGTCCAATCATTCCTGGATAATCATTTGCCATCATCCAAGCTTGATAAAGTCGGTCCCAGAGTTCTAAGACTTTTTTTTCCATTTGCTCTGCTTTTCCTGGTTCTAAATCTTTGACGAATTTTTTTATCTACATTTAATTAAAAAATAAATAATAAGAATTTGATCATTTAAAATCAATCAAATAGATTAAATTCTTACTCCATCTGAAATAGCAGAACGTCCGTATATATAAGCATTGTCTAAAACGCTATTGACAGAATCTTCCCACTGTTGGGGAACCCAATCAATGTCAGGATTGTTCATTAATGTAGAATTTAAAATCTCTCCACTAACTTGAACAAGGTGCATTCCTTCTGTATAAAGCTATAAATAATTATGTTTATTTAAATCTTTAATTCATGATGATAATAAATTAAGTTAACTTACTTGAATAGTAATAAATATTGATGTACATATTACAAAAACTATAAGTCCTAAAATCACTGCAGTAGTTGCTACTGCATCAACAGATCCTTTTAAAACTTGTGTTACCTTCTGATCAACTATAATACTAACTTTATAGAGACCTCTAATATTTACAGGAATTAATGCTTCATACCTCTCTTGGCACCAAAAATTAACTGAATCTGTTATTTTATAAACTTGGTTAAGTATTGATTTTCCAAATCCAAAATACGAGTAAATTTTTTTGAAACAGTAATATGCTATTGGAATAATTAAAGAAATTACTATCCATTTATGCTTCCATAAAATCATGCCTATGCAAGCATACATTGCTCCATACATGTATTTATCAGTATCAACATCATCATTCTCTATATCCAGCGACATGCGCAGTTCTGAACGAAGTTTTCTTAAAAAATAACGATCAGTTATGGATATTTTATTTGGATCAACATTACTTGCTGATCTTACTCTACGAGCTGGATGATCAAGCAATGGCTTTCCAACATCTGCAATCATAGATACAGATCTTCCAGTTACTTTAAGAAATGGCTTTGGTGGTAAGACTTTCATTTCAGATTTCTCATTTTCTTTTGTGGCAAATTGGTCACTTTCCACTAATGGTGATTCATCTTCTTTTAAAATTGGCAATCCAATAGTATTAGCTGAAGAAATATCAACATTCGTTATTGCTAGTTTAACTGCATTCATAAATGTGATTTTGTTGCCATCCATTTCCTGGTGATCTAATATTAATACTACTTCATAAATAAATCCAATCAAGAAAAGAATTTGAAGACTACAGAATACGAATACTGGGTAGGTTCCTAATGCATTCGATAAATAAAAACTAATCATAATCCAAATTCCAAAGGAACTATAACGAAATTGAGCACTAGTTTGTGGAGTCCAATATAAGTACAAAACTGAAAAATATCCCAGAACAAGAGCACTAATCTAAAATTGGTAAAATGAATGTTGATAAAAATTAAATTTGCAAATAAATACACTAAGTTACAAAATTTCAAATGTACTTACTGCAAAAATGTTGCATGTTGATATTAAAAAACTGAGAATGGTATTAAAAATCATAACTAGTCTCCACATTAAGCAACAAAGGAAATTTGGAGTATACTTATAAACTGTTAAAATCCCTACTAATAATAAAATTGCTGCAAGTATGTATTTTAGATATTTTTGTAAAAATGTTCCAATAATATCTGAAATTTTATCAAAAATACTTATAGGAACTATTGATAAACTAAATAAAAATGGTTTGTTAGATTCTTCTGTTGCAGTGAACCATGATTGTACGATTGTTGTTAAGGAAGACTTGAAAGGAAATAAAACTGATCCACAAAGTAAAGCCCAGATTAAAGGTTTTAAGAATGGATTGAGAATAATATAAAGTCCATATCCTGCTGCGCAAACAACGCAGAGTAAGAAAAGGGCCACTGCATTATAAATTCCTTGTTTTAAAGCCTTCTCGTGTCCAGCAGTAAGGCCTGACAGCATGCTTAGAAGATTATCCATTGGTGTTTTTGGAGTATCCATGATTAAAATTCTTCACAATATATAAAGATCAGTTTTAAGATACTTCGGAGCAGAGGAGGCAAACTCACAAACAGGATTGCAAAGCCCCATTAAATAATGAGGCCCTTGAAGTGATTACAAAATATGAAAAATGCGTATTTTTAGTTAAAAGAAAAGAATGATCATTAATACTAGTTAACAAGTTTACGAAAGCGTTGAATATGCAGGTTTAAAATAAAATTCATTCTAAGATAAAGAATTGCTTTGAAATAATTCGAATGACGTCTTTTCAGTTTCACTTTTTCATATTATAAAAAGCTCTATGCGTTTTGCGAAAGTTTATTATTATCTTTTGGGTTATGGTTTCCGGCACCGGTCATACGATATAAATAACGCGAGAAAGGCAAGCTCACATTGTCGGACCAATTGGATATTATATAAGGGTGCTTTTCCACGGTTTACCTAACACTGACACACTACACCGCCACTGGCGCCACTGCTCTGACATTGGTATTACAATCATTTGAATTTAGAAACTGTAATTTATTTGCAATTTCAAGTTTATAGGTATCGTAATTTTAGAATTATTCAAGTTAAATTTTCCTTGTGCACCTTTAAGCATATTTATGAACTTTCTATTAATTATAATCATTGATTTATAAAATAAGTAAACTGCAAATACGCTTTTATATTTTTTTCTCTAAAACCAAAAACTATTTGAATTTATATGAATTTATTAGTTCTTTAATATTTAGAAAGAAAAATGTTGTAATGACAAAAATAAAGAATTTTGATAAAGATTATTGTTAGATTGAAACTGCTTTATAATATATGTTTATAAATAAAAGAATATAATTTTTATTTGTGCTTTTGATTTTCTATTTTGCATTTGGATTTGAATCCTTAAATCTTAAGCTTGTAAAATAATGTTGTAAGCAATAAAATTTATTTTTATACAAAAGTAGCTTCGTTGAAAAACTTATTTATTTGAATTTTCAGAAAAAAATTTATTTGAATAAAGTAAATTAAGGGTTAATTTCTTAATTTGCAGCAAGAATTCAGAAAAAAAGGGCCGCAGAGGGCTACCAAATTTTGTACGCAACAGCCGTCTGGAATAGTACTTTGTGTACCAAGGACGCAAAATAGGGAGGGGATCCGGGCCCGAGTGCGAGTGCCTCTCTCCGCTCGGGCGCCAAAATCGCACGAGCAGCTACTATTTTTTGAGCATACGTGGGCGCAAAATAATACAAATTTTGCGCCCGCAAGGTCAAAAATAAATTTTTGAATAGTACATTGTATTACAAGCGTGGAAAGAGGGCTATTTCACGAGTGTAAAGTAACTTCAAGCGAGTGAAATAGCTTCTCGCACGTGTTGCATGTACACAATACTTTTTTTTACTCATGCATGGAAAATGCCCTTTTTTCGTAGAAACTGGTATTTTCACGCGCCAGTGTGCTAACTTCCGCACTAGTGCGAAAAGTAGTTTACTTTGCGTGCTCGTGCGCGGTTATTCGGTTTCCACACTGGAAATAGTCAAGAAAAGGAGCATTTTCCATGCATGACTAACAAGAAAATTTAGTAAACTTTTAAAATTTTCTAAAGCGAACTTACCAAAGTAAATTTCCACCCACTTGGTTGGTACATATCAGTTGTCTTCGGGATTTTTATAACATATTCCTTCTGACTGACATATTGTGGATAATTTTTATCTTTTATTTCGTCTGATAAGAACGGCGACTCACTTTGCCCATCCACCTTTGATATCTTATAATATGCCTGTGTGGTCATAATTTTGATTTGTGGTGTTAAATTCTCGTCGTAATACACATTAATAAAGTCCGGCGAATGTTGTTTAGGCTTCTCATCCTTTTTCCAGCTTTCAACTTGAGGCTGAACCATTTTGAGGGATGCGTTTGCTCCAGTCGACGTCAGAAAAGAGACTAACAGAATAGATTCATAGGGCAACACGCTTAGGAGAAATTTGGAAAGTGGGTAGGGGAACGGCCGAATGCTACCCTGCTGCTTGGCTTGGGAAACTTTCTATTTCCTGAATCTTAAAAATGAAAGATTTGTCCAATTCTTAATAATAAATTATTTTATAGGCAAAGATTGAAATATTCATTAATTAAATAAACATTTATTGTTAAACATGTAGCATCATATATTTGATAAATGTAATACGGGGACTTGAAGACTGTGAAAAAGTAGTTGAGAGCCATTGGAATTTTCTATTCGACAATCAGGTAGAAAAACAGGATGACACTCGACAAGCTATCCTATAGACTCGGCTTCTTCGCAGTTAAGAAGAATTGTTTCTCTATGTAAACAAATGGTTTTCGTTTTATACTGTTAGCTGTTAAAATAAAAATTACAAAAATAATTTGCAGTAGAACTAACTAGAAAGAAATTTTCAAATAAAAAAAGAGAGACTACCCTATTTTAAAATAAATTTTAATTTTAAATTTTTTTAAACTTTTCAAACTGAAAAATTTAAAAGCCTTGTAAATTGAAATTTTAAGTAAACGTCGCGAAATGAACAATTTATTTACATAAACTAATGTTTGTTTTCATTCTTGTTCATTTGTCCGTCCAACTCGAAATCGCGGAATTCAGCTGTACGGCCGAAGCGGTGGGTGCATTTAAACAACTCATCATGGCTGTTCATCAGAGAGCTGAGAAACACAGGGTGTCTGAGAGGTGCTGACCAGAGAACTGAGAGCACAAAATATTCTATTTCAAATTTAAATTTAATTTCTGTTTCACCAAAGGCGTCTGGCTAAAAAATAAACAAAATTTATTAGACACAGACTTAATTGTACTTGACATTACACTGTCACGTAACGAGTGACTTTCGCGGTTAGTTCCCCGTTTTAGCCTACGCCGCTGCGCAATAGCTGGGATGGGGCGCAAGGTGATTTACTTAAAGAAAGGAGGTAACCGGCCTCCCGCGTCGCG